>WYDI02001604.1:0-34621 GCA_009867235.2 Psittacus erithacus
AAAGTCAAAAACACAGCACTGCACCAGCTACTAAGAAGGAGAAAAATGACTGCTACTGCTGAACCCAGGACACCCAGCCTGGTAACACTGCTGGCATGCAGCTGCCCTCAGCAGCCCTCAGCACAGGATCCCAGCAGGCTCTAGAGCCTGTACTCCTCACGTTTCTCCTGCTACTAGAGGGCCTGACTCTGCATCTGCCTCTGATCTCTGGACTGCTGCAGGCTTTCTTGTTTCCCATGGCTGCAAGTTATGGCCCATGAGCCACACAATAGGAAGGCTTCTCGTGCAATGGCAAACGTGCTGCTTTTGGCTGTGACAGATACCTGAGCAAACAGGCAGACCTGCATTTGAGATGTTATGCACCATCTGGTCCCAAGGGAGAGCAGTTTTACCACCCAGAGACTCTGCAGGCTATGAAGAGCAGCAAGTCCTACGATGTTCTTTCTATAAAGGGAATTAAATTCTGCAGCAGGTGTTGATCTGATACTCGGTTCCCCTCCCATCCCCCTTGCTAGCTGCCCTGCCTACTGCAGCTACCCACAGATAGCTCTTGGATATTGGAACAAGCTGAGCCTTCTGGTGCTTTTTGATGCTGACCAGATTTGGAGCAAACGGGACCATAAAGGAAGTTATGTATGGGTTTTTTTGTCTTTCAAAAATAAAAGCTCCAATGTCTGTCACTATGGTAAAAGTTTGTGCAATGCAAACACTGACAAAGGAAGATTTAAGGGTGGAATGGCTTTAAATTGGATGAGAATAGATTCAGACTGGGCGTAAGGAAGAAATCTTTTACTGTGAGGGTGGTGAGGCACTGGCACAGGCTGCCCAAGGAAGTGGTAAATGCTCCATCCCTGGCAGTGTTTAAGGCCAAGACTGAACCTTGGGCTATGATTGTATGAATTTTCAGACACTTTGAAGGTGCTTTGTATTGTGGGCTGAGACAGTTCTAGCCTACACACTTCTGCTCATCTACTGATGTCAGTAAGGAACGGATTATTCTTGATTGCTTCACATTTTAATAAATAAATCAAACCAGGCTGAAATGTCCTTTTGCCAACATGTTTTATTTCACGCACCCCAGCTCTATGTGAAAACGGGAAAAGGTAATAAATAATGCAGTATTCCTAGCTAGCAGGAGAAGGGTTTGCCTTGTCTTTAGTCCATTTGAAATCCTTAGGTGGCAGGTCTTTTGAGGAAGACACTGGGAGGAGCCACCCCTGGCAGACCAAGATGCATTTGACTTTCCCTCACATCAAAGCAAAGCAAGCAGGCCTCTGTGAAGTTAGGGCATTATAGCTGGACTGGAAGGAAATCTGTTCCATTCAGGCTGCTGCATTAAAGAGGTCTTTTTAAGTATGCCAAGGAAAGCTGCTGAAGCTGTCAAGAGGCCTATGGAAGTCAAAGGAATGAAAATAAACTTGCATGGAAAACAAGGGGATTTTGTTTTCTAGAAACTCCAGAATAGTGCTTGTCTGTTATGGCAGGGCCCAGGCTCCCATAACAGGGACTGTGCTCCTGCATACCACCTGTGTGATACAAGCAACCAAGTTCACACAGCAAGGTTTGCACTAGC
Organism: Psittacus erithacus; assembly: GCA_009867235.2. Classification (NCBI taxonomy): domain Eukaryota; kingdom Metazoa; phylum Chordata; class Aves; order Psittaciformes; family Psittacidae; genus Psittacus; species Psittacus erithacus. Next base: position 1,574 of record WYDI02001604.1, read on the forward strand.
TCACTCTGCACTGCAGTATGCATGGGATGGGAACATTTCCCAGAGCAACAGCCAAACCCTCAGGGCTGTGGCTGTCTTACGCTACACCCTGTGCTGGGTCTGCACCTTGTGGTGCTTGGCATGTCCTGCACTGCAGCACACAAGAGGAACCAGCCAGAACCATGATCTGGGGGTTTCGGTCCCAAAAAGTGCTGTCCAACCTTGGCATCTACCTCATATCCAGCACAAATTGCTGCCCCAGATCCTCTCCATGCTCCACATAATGGGACCATGGAGCAGGAGTGTCACTGTGCTTCACCCTCAGCTTTTTGTTAACATTACAGGGAACAATTTGCCTTGTTGTGACTTTAGATAAACTCCCCTAAGTGACATTTTTGGCCTTTTGCTCAGTGCTGCAAGTCCCTTTATATACTTAAGCCAACTTCGTTTAAGCAAGTGATTCTCTGAGGCGTCGCCCGCACCTTTGCCAGGCTTTAGAGGGGGAAGAAGGTGCAGGAACCCCCGTTAGTGCAATGCTGCCCACCCAGGTTCTTGACAGTGCTCCTGCTGCACTGTAGGCAGGTACTTCACGCTCCCACATCTGGCAAAGTTCTGGTCCCAGGTAGACACTGATGCTAAAAGCATGTTATTGTTGGTGTTAAGGGTCCGGAGAAGCCAGGAGGATGCCTGGAGTTCACACAAGTAAAGGAGCAGGCTCATTCTGGGGTGAGGCAGTGCCAGGGAGGTCAGCACTTGTCCGGTTTACATAGAGCACAGTGGGGTCTGCACCAGCAAATTCAATCTGTAATTCAATCTGCCTAATACATTGCCAGTGGGAAATAAAGAGGTACTAGCCTCCTGGTTAATGCAGTAGAAGAATTTCATTGCAGGAAGAGAGGACATGCCATTTTGAAAAAGCAGAGTTAACACAAACCTAATCCTGGTGTAGTTAATCTGAAAGAAAAGTGCAGGAGCCCAGCTAATACATTTAAACCTTGAAGGCATAAATCAGATAATCTTTATAGAGGGACATAATGCTCTCTGAAGACCAGCTGAGTCTGAAAAGCTTTTGTATCTATGCTATCTCTTTCAGAGCCTTCCCTGTTACAGACCTTCTCCTTCTGCAAAACACCCAAAACCACCCATCACCACATTTGAATGTAGAGCTCAGCAGTACGCACCTTTCCCTTATCTTTCTCTGATTTGCATGTCTCTGATTTCTTCAGTAGTCACATTCTTTCAAGCAAATTAATAGAATCAGCAAATTAGCAGACTTAAGCCTGCTGTGTTTTGCTTAATAAACACTTGTTAAAATTCTAGATACCCAAAATTATATTGTCAAACTTGATTAACTGTAGTTGTAGCAAAAAATCACGATTACATATTCATGGTATGCATTATTATGTACTTTAGCTGATTCCTTATAAATATCTAATAAGATACTCAATATATCAAATATTAATAGTAATCTACATACTTAACTCATATTTCTTAAATGAGCTTGCTCCCATGGGCATGTGATACTGTGCTACTGTCACATGGGACAGGGTAGGGGGAAATCATACATAGATAATTTTCACATAGTACAGATGCAGTTTTTACTGAACTTTGTTTAGTGGTTTTGTGCCTGACACATACTGAACGAATATGTTTACAGAATTTGGCTGGAAATCTTTAAATGGAGCAAGGCAAAAAGCCTAGAGCTAGATATCTCTAATGTCAAAAAGTTCTGGGCACAGCAGAACAAAAGGTCTGGCTCCAAAGTACTGTGGATTTGAAACTCACCTTTTAATTTTGTTACATTTGCCTTTGCCAGAGAACCTGGAGCCAGAAGTAAGAGTAATGAGAGGCACAGGCTGAATGAGCCTCTTTCTTCTGGCCATTAGCAATGGATGATGTTGACTTAGCCACAAAGCATCAGCAGAACTGCTTCCGTATCTCATGCTGATTGTTGTTTGTTTGCTGTATTTACTGTTCTGGGTTTAGTAACCTTTTTGCTTTTGCCAGTATCTATTGGAACGAAGTATGCAGAAATAAATAATATGCGCTTCAGTCTGTAGTGACAGGGAGTAAAACTTTCATCACAAAGGAAGACCAGAGACATTGAGGAGGCAAAAGTCAAATTCTCCAACAGAAAGTGAAGATGTGAATTAGCAGCTGCATCATAGAGAGACATCTGTGGATCCCAGGAAATCACAGGCTAAATCTGAATCCTAAGTGGGATTATTAACATGGCTGACAGGGAGAAGGTGCAGGCATTTGTCTGCTTGAGGTGGGCTCCATGGGACCCCGGATGAATGTGGTAAAGACACAGAAGCAGACAGTTCTCTGGCCACTCACCAAGATACTCCAGATAGTTGTGCTCTTTTTTCTTCCCTAGAGCAATACAGGTGACAATCGGAGAGAAGAGGGGGAGAAAAGAATCCCTCTGTGGCACCTAAAAGAACAAGAGGGGATGGTGTTTATTCCCAGGAGATGTTTGGGCCTACATACAGGTACTGTGAGCTTTGAAATACAGTTCAGGCTCCTTTGTCCTGCTTGTAAAAACTTTTCAGCCATCAGAAGGTCTCGTCTGTTTCATGTTTTTTATTTTTTTCTGCTACTGATAGTTCCCATCTACATCAGTCCTTGTGGAAGGAAATTGTTTATGTAAAATTCATAAACTATTCACATTAATTCTCTTTAGTTTCCTGCTCAGCGGGATGCAAGCCTCTGAACACGCTTAACAGAATAAAAGCAGGTCACAATCCTTTCCAGACGCATGCACACTTGGATATGCATTTAAGTGGTGAGTGTTCCATCATTTCAGATGTTTGTTCAATGTACAATTTAACACTGAAGTAGTTCATACTGAATACTAGCACAGTTTTCCATCACCTTTAACATCATCTTTCTTGCATCTCTATTGCTCTGGCTTTGCAACTGTGTGTGGCATCAGAATCTCGGAGATAGAAGTACACTTGCATGGATCCATTTCCCTCCTGCATGCTATAAAATGGAAGCAGTCTGCCTCTTCCCTGTACTGAACTATTTGCGTTAGCCTGCCCTGTATCACCACCTGCATGTGGTTTCAAACTCTCTTTAAGTAGATTTCCTCATGTATTGATGGCAACCAGTTCAAGCATGGTGTACATGCGTTCAGTGGGAGGCGTTCCCCCCCGCCCCGGACACGAGACAACTCCCAAGGGTGCATGCTTGAAAGGAGCAACCTGTATAATGGAAATGGGGAAACACCTCACCATCTATGGGCAGCAGAAATGCAAGAGCTTCACTGCTCAGATTTAGTTCAGAAGTGAAAACTAAGATGGACATCAACCAGATAATGAAAGCTGTCACTGCCATCCTATGAGAATGAACATAATTCACAGGTCAGGAAGCACAGATTTTCTTTCTATTTTAATTTCTGTATCAAGTGTTGCACAACACGTCAGGATTGCAACACATGGCCAGTTTTTCCACTGGTTAAAAATTATACAAATTAGTTTGTATCAGTTGATAATCTGGCCTGGGATCTTGTCATTTTGGAGACCCACTTCGAGTTTCAGCAATAGAAAGGAAATTAAAAAATCCTTCTACTGATTCATTTTAACATAGTATGACATGCTCTGAGACTGATAATTTCATGACAGCCAAAGGTTTGAATTCATTTTCAGACACCCTGGTTCCACAGAAAGGAACTGACCTGAGAGATGAAACAAAAGGAGTAAAAGTGTGAAAAGCAACTGCATATCTGGAATTTATGTGGAGCAGGTGAGGAGCTCACAGCTATTTCTGACATAGACGTAGCCTACCTCAGTAAAGGTTACGTAAAACACACCAACTGGTTACCAAGAGGGGTGAAAGTCCCTTAGCTACCAGCTGCAACATGAAGCTTCCCCATCTGTTTCCAGCCTTCCAAGCGCACATTCCCTTGTCAGCCTGCAGCCACTGAAGGCAAAGGCTAGCACAAGCTGTCTCACATCCAAGGGGAGATAAATGAGACCCCTCAGAATGGCCATGGGAATTGGTATCTGCTGCAGAGAATAGTCCCAAATTCCTCACCGGTCTGGATCTATGGAGACAGTTTGTGTTAAAGATAGTGAACTGGCCACAAGGCTTTGCCGAAGCTTGCAGGACTCCACGGAAATACACTCTTCTGCAAGGCTATAGCAGAGATTGCTGTCATACAGGGGCCAGGATCATCCCAGCAAGAGGTGACAGGGAAGATGCCGTTGCCTAAGCTGTGGAATTAATGTAGAAACGTTTTGTGGCATCCTCCTACTTGCCTATCACTAGCAGCCATCCCAAACCTGGAATACTAACAAAGCTAACACTGAAACAAAACCACATTAAGAAGAAAGCATAAAAGAACCATCAGCTTTTTATGCCTTCTCCCATAACCTTCTTGCCCTGACTGACTTCATGACTTGAGCTACATTTACATCTCCTTACATTTACAGAACACTCTAATGAGAGCCACAGCTCTCCCCTCTGGAGGACAGTATAAGTCAGCTGTGACTGGGCTGTTGATCAGTTTATGGAAACAGGACATGAGGAGGTGAAGGGAGGAGAACCAAGAATCAACCTTTCTGTCCCAAATCCTTGAATTTCAGCCCAGTGCTGCAGTGCGTAGCAGAAAGAAAGTAAAAAAAATAGGGAATAACCTAATCACACTGGTGCAGCAAAAAAATCATGAGAAAATAAGCAGAAATTTGGAACACATAATTCAAAATATGGTGTGATAATGGCCAAAGAAGGCAAGACAAAAGCACCGATTCAGGTGCTTTTCAAGGTGCACCAGGGGAGAACCTTGGCTCACAGGCTCTCAAGGTGGTTGTTGGGGGTTGTCCAACATGGACACAACAACGCTGCAATGAGATTCAGGCACAGGCATGCCTCCAGGTGAAAGGGCTCCAGTAGAGTAAAAAGCTGTATGCTGTCTTTCTGCACTATGTAGCATGAAGGGTTGTAAATTCCTTCTTTTTTCACACAGCCTGTCATTACTGAGCAGTGAGGTCAAAGGTACGTGTGCTGCTTGGCACTGGTTATGTTTGGAGGTTCACACTGATATTGTGGTACAACCTTCCTTCATACAGGAGTGCTGCTGCTGCTCCCAAGACCACACTAGCACAGTGTCCTGCAGATGGCTACCAGACTTCAGCAGTGTGGGAGAAGAGAGGGGCTCCTTCAGGCAGCCCCCATCCCAGCCTCACCCAGCCCTGCTCTCTGACAGCCCTGAGCACTGGCACAAAGAAATCACAGCAACAAAAATTTCCCACATGAGCGCTGTTTGGTGAACAGGAATTGGATCAGAGAAGCAAAATATCTCACATTAAGTTAAATTATATATTAAGGACCTCTCAACTATGTGGGTGATGACAGCTCACTGTCCCCTGTGTCACTGCCCATTGTTTATTCCTGGGCTGTTTTCACAAAGCAATACATGGAATGCTGAAAGCCTGTCTATATCCCAATAACAAGCTATTTGATTAATGAGTCATCTGATACATATTATTGTACAGTATCTAGTAACACAAGAGTCTTGTAGCTATTCATGAGCCCCATTTCCTGGAAGAGAAAGGATATATTGTTTCAGTGAGTAACCTGTAGAGTGAATCCGGGATAACATTACTACCATATCAGTACATACAGGAAATACAGACTGAGAGAAAATGTTATACTGTTATAAAACACACTTTTATATGTTTTCACCACATAAAGGTGATGTGCTTCTAGGGCTACCTGATAGCTACAGCTTAAAGGTGGTTTGTCCCCTTCCACCTCTCGGTTTAGGAGAGAGCTGGTGAGAGAACAGTGGACTAGACATGGACCAGTCTCTCTTCCCAGGTCTTGGGGGTAAGCTAGCACCTTCGGGGCTGGGGCAGTTTGAGACCAGCAGAGAAAGAAATGAGCCAGCTGCTGGCTGAAGTGACCTCTGATTCCTCCACCAGAAACAAGCTGTTGCAGCATCACGGAATGGAGACAAGCATGGAGCAGGGGTGCAATGTCTGCAACATCACAAACACCATTCCCCATCCATAAGATGGCTGGGGTGGAGTGCTGCAGTGCCTCTGCTACAACTATCCCTCTTGGTAGCTGGCCCTCTTGCTAGGAGTGAATATTTCAATGGGCCCTTAGGATTGCTGCCTTCTTCAAGCAGTGCAGGAGGCTTGAATTGCTGGGACCAGTTTTTCTGCCATGGTTGTATACAGGCACATTGTATCTATCTCATATGGCAGCATCAGGCCTCGGATGCAGAAAAACAGATGATAGAAAGCTTTGTTCCTTTTTGAGTTACTCTGCAGGCAAGCATAGGAGACAAGCATATACCCCAAGCGCATGAATATGAGACAGATCATACATGCAGTAATGTACATCCCATTAGTACATGCTCTTCTCTGCGGATGTGTTCAGGCACAATTTCTCATCTAAACAAAACCCTGGAGTTTAAGAAAACCAGCTGGATCCTGGGAACAAACACACCGCGCTGTACCTCAGCATGCATTCCACTTCAAGCTGCGCTAACAGGCATGCCCTCATCGGGATGCTGCCTTGGGTAGAAATGGCTGCTGCACCAGCTCCACGTCACAGGCTTAGCGATGACCCGGATTTGTTTATACAGCCTTGCTCGGGCTTGGCAAGACCTCAGGCAGGTGCAACCTCACCAGCTTTAACATGACACACAGTGCTTGAGCAGAGATGGTGCTTTTGGGCACCGTGACATGCCTCACAGCCCTTCCACAGGAGCAAGGTGCCAGTGCTTGGAGGCGCGCAGTGCATCTCCTGCACCACAGCAGCTGCAGCCGTGGAGAAGCTGCCGGGACAGGGTGTCAATGGAGCAAGAGACCACAGCTGTGGCCGGCAGCCACTCTGGCGACATCCTGGGCCTCCTGAAGCGGGACAAGGTAGGGCCGGTGCTGTCCTTGCGGGATGGCGGCAATGTGGCACTGCCAAATTGGACCAGACACAGCACAGAGATACTGTGTGGTCACCCAGGGACTCTTGTGTGGAGCCGGAAGGTAGCTGTGCCAGGTCCGGCCTCCGGTTGCAGATGTGCCTGGAGAGGAGGATCGGCTCCAACCTTGAAAGAGGAGCCTGTCCTTCCCTTAAGTTTTGTGTTTTTCGGGGTGAGGAGACTTGACTGGTCTTTAGAGCTGATGTACAGATGATCATCCAACATAAGAAGTCATGGAGCTGCTGGAGCAAGTCCAGAGGAGGACCAAGAGGATGACAAGTGGGCCGGAGCACCTCATAGCAGCCCCAGATGAGTTCAGAATTTGCAAGTACTTTGAGAGAAACTGGCATGTGCCTTTTGTAGAAAAAGGAGGGGGAATCCAGGTTCTTGTCTTGTTCTTGTACATTTTAAGTAATACACAGAATCTTAAACAGTTTCAGGCAAGAAAATCCCTTTGCCTGTGATTTCTCTGTAGAGGGATGCTACCTGCCCTTCTTTAACAGTTAAATAGCCTGTGCTGGTTGCTTGAATCAGACACAAGAGCATATGGCTTGGTAGACAGACAGAGTTATAACAGTAGTGTGAAACATGCATGTTTATTGCCAAGACTGCTGTTTATACATAGAGCATCACATTGCCAAGTCCCATCCTCTGAGACACTTGATGTCGATGGAAAAAAGAGGAGCAGTTAGTAGTTGTGTGACCTTCACAGACTTTCCATAGTGGTGGTCACTGCTTGAGACTCTCCAAAGGCCAGTTCTGAGACCTCTCGTTCTTCCTGTTTTCCTTTTGCATTTCTTTTCCTCTCGACCAGGGTTTCAGATTGCAGCCCCTTTGTAATTTATTGATGTTACCTAGCAGCCTGGAGGTATCTGCTGGGATAATTAAGCTGCTTTCTTGGGTGACATAAATCATGCCAGCAAAAGGAGTCTTCTGAATGGTAAAATGTTTTTAGTTAGGGGCAGGGTATTACTGCTTTAAGGTCCCAGCACCCTGGTTTTCCCTTTCTTCTTCTCCTACATCAATAAAGCTTTTGCAACAAAGCCTGAGTGCATAACCATGCTCTGAATTAACTGTTGAGAATCGGGCTTTCACTGAACAACGAACTGTTCGAGAAACAGGACTCAATAACAATACTGTACACTCCCACACTCCCCTCTCACTTTGTAGGGTCCCTACAGTATGATATATCAGCTTTTCAGTGCTGTGCATGCAACCTTTTTTGGCACTCATGGTTTTTTTCCACTTAGCTTGCATCCCCTGTCAGACCTCTCAAATGGGGTAAACCATTATATGTCACTTTTCCCTGTGGAAATGACACTTCAAAAACCTGTTACCTCTTTTAGTGATCTGTACTAATTATTCCCCCATGATTCACACACACAGCTTGCACATTGTACCTGGAACAGAAAGATACATGCAACACTTTTAGCCCCAGTAAGACAGTCCTTGTGTAATCTATGTATTTACAACATCTGTTTAGGCTCACTTCAATACTCTGTGAGATATTCTAGGCCTCCAAGGCACCTGACACAAATGTCACAGCAGCATCTGAGCACTGCAAAATACCCCTCTGACACGGATTAAAAATTAACCGCATTTTCTATCAGAGGCACTGAAGAAGAAGGAGATTGTATGACCTTCTTTCAGGTCTGTGAAATTCCACTTCAAAACACAGTAATGACGGACACTCACCAGTCTCAAAATGACAGTATTCCAGAAAAGGGCTCAAGCTCCTTCCCCCACTTCCTCACAATCTGTAACTTTTGTTTTGCAGCAGTTAATCGCACAAACACTGCTAAAATTTTTTGTCCTCACTTTGTTAAAAATTGGTTTACTTGCATGAACATATGTTTTTTTTCAATTGGAATGCAACTGCTTCTCTTGCAATTTTAACTTCAAAGAATTATTAGATGCTATAAAGAAATATTTGTGCCTGATAGGGAAACTGATATCAATACTGGTCATCCATTTTGTAGAACCATTTCCAGTCATTTTCCTGTAAGTGGAGTAAATTCAATAAGCCAATATAAACAAATGTGAATGTCAGAGAAAGGCTAGCAACACTGACACTGTCCTTGTGCACTAGCTTGTTGATTTTGTTGAGATAAGGAGCTTCATATGCTCCATTTTTTTAATCAAACACTTCTGTCTTTTCCCTCACATTTTCTTTTAGAGTGCTAAATTGGCTCAGTATACTTTTACTTTTTTCAGTTACTGCCATGTGTAATGTACTGTAATGTACTCTGCTTCAACTTAGGACATCCAGAAAGCAGCAGTTACAGAGGATTCAAAGAGCAGACAAGAGTCCACACAGCGGACTCTGCTGTTTCCCCCTGCACTTGCCAAGCAAATGAAGGAATTGTAATGAAAAAGCTTCCAGAAAAATACACGACATTTAAATCAAAATATCCTCCAGCTCTGAACTGGAGAAGAACATACCTGTAAACAAATTATTACTATTTAGCAGAAAGTAAATGTACAGATTATTTTTAAAAGGACTTAAAATATAAAAAGCTTACATTAAAATAAAAAACCCTAAAAATTGACAGAAAGCCCAACCACGGACTCAGTTTCTTACACCATAAAGATACAGCACAAAAAAATATGAACCGTTCACACATAGCGCATGGGGAATTGCTGTTCTGTCCTGCTGTCTTCTGTCCTTCACCTAGCTATCTCCAAGGCTGGCAGCTGGCCCTTCATAGAATTGTAGAATGTTTAGGGTTGGAAAGGACTAATGGTGTCCCCATGGGCAGGGATGCCTCAGTCCAGGCCATGTTGACCAAGGCTCTGTCCAGCCTGGCTTGAACACTTTTCAGGTAAGTGAACTGGTAAGTGAACACTTTTCATGTAAAAGGAGTCCCCTGTTAGCAGAACAGGTTTCCAGTTGATGCACAAGTGGTTGGAAACAAAGCAGAAGGGTAGGTCTGACTTCTGTGACTGCGCTGGTCAGACTTTCTCTTTCTGCAGAGGCAGACTCCTTTGGCAGTCATTTCTGCTCATGCCTTTTCAGTGTTCCAGTGATTCCAGCTGTTGCTTTTTAACTCCCAGTACCTTAAAGGTACAGTCAAATGCAGTAATCCCAGCCTAGGGAAGCATCAAAATGCTATTAAAAGGCGTGAGAGCAGACAAGGGAGTTCTGCCCTTTGGAAGCCTTCAAGGACCTCTTCATCCTGTAATATCATAATGTGGTGGAAGGGGTGGTAATTCAAATCATGCTCTAAGCTACACTGAAGCCAGAGCAAATAGGCACACAAACAAGCTAACATGGTAATGATCTATTAAGAGATATAACAAGGAGTCATCAGTAGTAGGCACTGTGGCCTGGGTGAAGGCTGTGAGAGGATAGGATGAGAATATTTGCCTCATCCACGTTTGTCCACACTAGCAAGACCCACCTCTGCTGGCACCTACACCTCTGGCATGGAAAGCAGAATGGCTTGCCTTGCTGTGCTACCAAAGCCAAAAGTTCTTCATACTGTTTCAAAAGGCAGCAGCAGAGCTAGAGGGACTTTGTTTTGGTCTGTGGCCTACAGTTTGACCCCAAAACAATCACATCCAGTGTCACCAGTAGGCAGTGTGCTAACGTAGACAAGGGCTTACTAAGTGCTACATCCTTTAAAACCTGCCTGTAACACCAGGAAATCTGGGGGTAGCAGATTTGATTAAGGCATAATATAGTTATTCAGATGCTTGCAAATCATTACTCAAAACATAGCTGCAAGGCTGATAACTCATGTCCTTACCAACCCGCTCTCCCCACATGCTTGATTAAGTGGCATGTTTCAGTTTGAATATAAATACTGTGAACATTTGCAATCAGTTTGAACGTAAATACTAAATATCAGAATTATTTCAAGCACAGTGCTCTGTATTTTTATGAGGGTGGCTTTCAAAAGTACATGTGAAATAGCATCTTTACATGTGTTCTCCAGAAAGTTCTTTGTAATACTGAACATGCTATACAGTCTTCTCTGTTTTCATCATTTGTGAATGTAATTTTTCATTCAAATTTCATGTCCAGGACACTGAATCCCAGATGTAAATAATGACCAAAACTGAAATAAGACATTCCAAGTGTGTTTGTTTTATTGACTCGTATTGAAACAGTAATTAGGAGTGGAGAAAGGATCTTATCCTGATGTTAGTCTTTCAAACAGGCAAATAGGTGAAATTTAGGGTTTGTCAAACTTACAGCATGTAGTCCAGGCTCCATCCACCTTAATTCACTAAACCTCCTTCCGTTTTGTAGCATAAGGCCACTGTCCGTTTTCCCTCCAAGTTTCCCTCCCGTATGAAGACAGACTGAGAAAGTTGAGGCTGTTCAGGCTGGAGAAGAGAAGGCTGCATGGAGACCTCATAGCAGCCTTCCAGTATCTGAGGGGGGCTTATAAGGATACCAGAGAGGGACTCTTCATTAGGGGCTGCAGTGATAGGACAAGGGGTAACGGATTCAAACTCAAACAGGGGAAGTTTAGATTGGATAGAGGAGAAAGTTCTTTACTGTGAGGGTGGTGAGGCACTGGAATGGGTTGCCCAAGGAAGTTGTGAATGCTCCATCCCTGGTGGTGTCTAAGGCCAGGTTGGACAGAGCCTTGGGTGACACGGTTTAGCGCGAGGTGCCCCTGCCCCTGGCAGAGGGGTTGGAACTAGGTATCTTAAGGTCCTTTTCAACGCTAACCAGTCTGGGAGTCCATGACTCTGGGACGTTACGAACACCGCCCGCCGCCGCGAGGAGGGAAGCGGCGAACGGGCGTCCAGGGGGCGACCCTGGCCCGCCTCGCTCCGAGCCGGCCCCAGCCAGCCCCTCCGTCGCTGCGGAAGTGGCGTCGCCGGTGCCAGGTGCTCGCCATTATGAGCCGGGCGTTGCCTCTGGCCCCGCCCCAGAGCACGGCACTGCCCCTCCCCTTCAGGCTTGGCGGACGGCGTGCCGCCGCGGCGGCAGCTGCGGCCGAGGAGGCGGCGGGAGGAGGAGGCGTGGGGATGGAGGGCGACACGCGGGAGAGCGCGGTGAGAGCCGGCGGTGGGGTAGGGGTGTTTGTGCCCGGTCCCCGTCCGGCTGGAGCGATCCCGCCGACAGCCCGCTGTGTGGGGCGGCGGGCATGGTTCGCACGGGGACCTTCAGCTGGGGCTCGGTGCGCGCAGGGAATGGGTTTCATTCCGGTGGCTGAAACCGGTGTAGTTGAGCGATGGGCTGGACCGTCGCGGACACGGCGGGGATCGGGCGCTGGGCAGCCAGTGAGGCGGCGAGGAGGTGCCGGTGGGTTCAGCCCCGGGAGCCGGCACCAGGCGGCTGCGGAGTCGTTAACATACCGAAGAGCTGCACTGGTGCATGGACGGGTCTTTGTGCGTCAAACAAACAAACAAATAACATTCCTGACTCGAGGTACTAGCCAAATGAAATCAGAATAGTCTCTCCTTAAATTTAAGTTACAGAGCAGGGAAGCCTGTTGTTGAACCAGCCTGATAGGTTGTTTCCTTTTTTCTTCTTTTTTCTTGCTTGAAAAGCGGGCGAGCAAGCAGAATTAAACGTGTGTGTTCCTATTGTTAGGAAGTATGGTTGATTTCATCTCACTTGGTCCTTGCGTGGAATTAAGACGACTCCTCTCCTCTTTTTCTTCCCCTGCAATGCGGGCATGACCTAAAGATGAACTGAGTTTTCCTAGTGGCAGCTTTCGTTTCAATTGAAGTGAATGTTGTCTGTGCTCTCATAAATGTTAATTTGTATTTGTTTGCAGGGTTAACTGGAGGAGTGCTTCGAACCAGCTAGAACTGTGCAGCGATTATTCAGCAGAGCTGGGGTTTGGTGACAGACAGCTGTGCCATGCTGGCTCATGTTCTCTGCTTTTACATTTGTTTCTCTCTCTTTCTGTCATGAAGGTTGCCATTAAGGGATTTGAAAGAGAGCTCATCTGCCCAGCATGCGAGGAATTATTCACCCATCCGCTGATCCTTCCTTGCCAGCACAGTATCTGTCACAAGTGTGTGAAAGAAATACTGTTTGCATTTGAAGACTCTTTTGCTGATGGAGGTTCTGAATCCTCTAATCAGAGTAGCCCTCGAATTAAAATCTCTTCTAGCATTGACCGAGTTGACAGGATTTGTAGATCAGGTATGTGTCAGGATTTTTTGTGCCTTTTCCTAACTTAATGTATTGGACTGGAGCTGAGTGTTATCTGCACTGGTAAAATGTCTGAGGCACTTAAAGAGATGATTAAGACTTAGAGATAGTGCAAGTCTTATTCATTTTATGGCAAGAACAATAGGAATATTTTTAAGGACAATGCACTTTATTGTGTAGATAACAGATTTGTCTTTGTGGCATCCTGTAAATCTTTGTGACCATTGTGTGGTTTTGTTCCTGTGTTTCAGTTACATCGAGATGCAATAGCATCATGTTCAGTAGTATTGAGATGTGGATTTCAGCAGTTTTGTTGCCTGTCAGTAGTACTGTTGAGATGGTTCTTTCAGGTCTTGGCCAGCCTGAATTCATTAGTGCCAGCTTCCTTCTGAGCCTCCTGCAGACTTTGCACATGGTAGTTTTGTCCTACCTGTTTCATTATGCTTACAGTAAATAATTTTCCATAGATGATGATCATTGCAGGACTAGGGGTAGATGTCTGTAAGAAAACTGTACCACCAGTCTGCTTCAGTATGATCTGCTCAAAGGAATGCTTGGCTGTCAGGCTCACACTCATTGTGGGATCACACTAGAAAGATTCTTACAGCTGTCTGTATAATCCATGAATAAGTTGATCTGCTTTTACATAGATAAATTGGAAGTGCTTTGTGCATGCTGTGCTTCTTGAAAGAAACGTGATCTTGGCCTTTAGGCTTCCTTCTGACATAATTATCCCCTTTAAAACCAGACTCCACAATACTCTGGAAGATTTGCCCGCAAGACAAACCTTGTGTCTTGCATTTCACATATTACTGTGAAATACGAGCTCACTCCTCAAAATGAGATAACGGGGTTTTATTGAGGGACAGAGTCAATAAAGCAAAAGCAATAGCGCTGGGCGCGTGACCGTAGCCAGAGGCGCACTGATTGTTGTTTGTTACAGGTTTATATACTTTTGCTATTACATTAATCATGTACATATTCATAACTTCCGTGTATAGGCAGGGAATATTATAACTAGCTTCAGAAATTTATTATCGTAAGTTTCCTCCTCTTGGCGTCTGCACACTGCTCTCTGGTGATTGTGGGCTGGGGTCTTGAGGATGAAGAAGTCTTCCTCATGTGGGCAGGGGTCTTCAAGATGAAGTAAGCAGTCTTCCTCATGGTGCACTTTTTACCTTTGGCACAGCTGGATGCACCAGTAATGACAAAATTAACTGAAACCAGCCGTATCTGTAATTCTTTCAGATAGTTGACAAAGACTTAGAGCAGTGTGACTTTCCTGCAAAATTTATTGCAGGATGGGCAGACAAGGAGTATCCAAAGCTAGCAGGTATTTGGGAGGCACTGTCTCCAAACCAGCTGATAAGTAGAGGGATGGTGTGAAATAACTCATTCATGTTTAATGAGGGCACTAAATACTCATATCTCACCACAGACTTAAAACAAACATTGTTCTTTATCTTCCATCTAAGTTAAGCTAAAGGTACTTTAGAAGGATGGTGTGAAATAAGTGAGACCACTAAATTCCAGACTTACAACACATATATTGTTCTCTGTCTTCAAGCTAAGCTAAAAGTACTTTAACCCTATGATTTCCAGGCACTAGCTTTTCCCATATCACACCCCACCCCTTTTACAAATTCTTTTGTGACTCTGCTTTACTCAAGAATTCTAGCCATTTTCAACTTATTGTCTAATCTTGGATTTTCAAGGAGCTTTGTTATTGCGAATTCATACAGTTATGTCCACATAGCAACACTTACAATTTGCGAAAGCCAATACCTTTACGTGTATATTACATTACTAACATTCATCTCCCCAGCTTCCAAAGTTCAGGTTTTTTATTTCCTCTGCTTCTCTTATACAACTCCTCAGTTGTTAGTACTGGTACTCTTTCAAATCAGTTTGATGAGTGAATGTTGTGTTTGCTGTATCTGGGCTGGTTGAAGCTTACATGATTTGTGTGAATCCCCAAACTAAATGGCTAGTTATCTGCATTACAGTCCTATTTTATGGATGTGGGGTGTGCAGTCCCACAGCCACTGTTTAGCCCTGCATACATGTCAGCTGCTTTCTAACTGCAGTGTTACGTGACACTTGAATGAATAGAGCCTACTGGTGCCTGCCTTCTCCCAGATCCAAGCCTACTCGCTTTTTCCTCAGTAAGCATAATGTTCTGGCATGTTGTTGCATGTATTGACCAACGTGGTTGCTGATTTCCCCTGCAGATTTATGTTTTTACAACGTGAACATCAGAGTGCTTAGGGAGTGGTAGGTCTTCTGTGGGCAGCCTGACCTCCCTGTGAAGGCTGTGGCTTGTGGAGTGTGGGAGAATTGAACAGGCTGCCTGTGGGGAGAAGCCCTGGTGTGGCCTTCTGCAGCATAAGTGAGAAGGTAATGCTTTGTCTCCCATCAGCTGTTCTTCAGCAGGCTGTCATTCAGGCAATGATCTAGAGCAACATGGCCTGCACATGGTGCTGTGGGTCAGTGTGCCCTGTGCTCGAAAGAGGTCATGCTCCCTTGAGAACCTGGCATTTAATTACTTCTAGATTTGCAGAGTTTCAGTTTGCAGTGCTGCTATAGTTATTGGCTGCTCTTAGAATCATAGAATCATAGACTTGTTCATGGTGCTCCCGCCTCATGAGATACATGCATGCGAGTTGTTGCTGGGGTTGTAATCTTTGAATCCACAGTAGCCTGCCATCATCCCAGCAATTGGTTGAAAGTTATGTGTGTTGTCTTCTCATCAGGCCTACTAGTTCAGGGAGATTGATGCTTTCCTAAAGACTTCATACCTGTTGATGAGTAGGCTGACGCATGAAAGGTCATGCGTCATGAGAAGGTTGAGACATGAAAATAATGGGCTTCCCCCTCTTCCCTCAAAGAGTGTTGGTCAGATGCGCATCACAGGAAAATTATCATCTCAGAGTTCACATTTGCAAAATGGAAAACATATAGAAATGGGAGCTTTAAAGAATATATTTGGATAGTTAAGTTAAACTGTGTTCACTTCTTATGTTGCAGCCAGAGTTCCATTGCTATTTGGGGTGTGAGATTTGTGCTCAGACATTTGGTACCAGTAATGTTCAAACGTCTTGCAGTTTATATTTCTGCAATTCTTGTCCTCCATCTGAAGCACCCATAGTGTGCACTGCCTCGATTAATTAGTTTTATGATACTCAGGTGATTTGAAATAAAACAGCTCCTTAGGAGAGAAAACATACAGGAAACATCCAAAGTGGGGCCTCACATACAACAAAAAACCCACTAGAATTTCTGGTAGGCTTGTGCAGGGCATGTTACTGTCAAAACATAATTGTTATACTTCAGAATGTATATGGCAACTTCCTGCTGTGTGTTTTTTCTTTCTCTTTTTTCCCACTTAAGGGAATCCCTACTATCTCCATGAGGAGTATCATCTATTGAAAATGATTTTGGCATTTAAATTCTTGAGATGCTAGAAGAAACTTCCTATGTTTTGTATTTGCTGTGAGCATGCATCTCGCATTTACAAATACAATTTATTTTAACGTAAAACCTCACCATTTCTCAGTTGAAGTGGAGTATATGTGCTTCCTCAAATCTAATGTGTTGGTTAAAAAAAAACCCCACTGTTTATGTTATATATAAAATAATTTTTGATCAAAAAAATATGTTGCATATAAAATGAAAATAAAGGCTATTTCTATTGTTCATTCATTTTCTGTAATGTTAGTTTAATTACAGTCTTGGTGTAATTAAAGAGTATAATACGGTTATGTTGACACTTGTGCGGCGCTAATGGACAATGCAGAAACAGGATGTTGGAAATACCTCTCCCTGCCCCCCACCCCAAATCTCTTCTTTCTCCCTTTTTCTGTTCTGCTTAAATACTACAATTGTTTCACCTACTAGGGAATTAAACATTCTTTCCTTTCAGTCCTGCAGAAGGTTAACAGTGACAGGACAGAAAACAGTTGATGCTTTTTATTCAAACCATTGTAAACCAATGGTATATCTCTTTTTTGGGTTTCTAAATGACTTTCTGTTCATTGTTCACAGCCTCACAGAGGAGGTCTTTTGGGTGGAGAGGTAGAAATGCTTCGTTTCTTGTATTGGCTAGTGGTAGTCTAGCATTTAGATCTCGAGTTAAGTATTGTTGGTTAGCATATAGCTTTTTGTAAGTGGTCAAGTCCACAAAATGGCTTTTGCAGTGAGCAAAGGTACAGCAAAGGACTTCTATAATGAAAGCTTTTCATTCTGTTTAATGCTGACTTAAAGGTCAACTGGACTGGAATTCAATTAGGAGTTGAATTATATTTTTTTCTCTTGTGTCTGAACATACATTGATGGGTGCAAAACCGCATATTCTCTCTTCCCTTTAAAAATAAAACCCCAACAGTCACCCCTCTACCCCATGCTTTTTAATTTTCAAGAGTTTACATGGTCAAGTTCCAGTGAAACTGCTAACCTTTTGGTAGTGAAGTATAGTTGTTGAATCAATCTTTGTAACATTGAGAGCTTGTGGTTGGCCAAAGCTTTTAAATGGAAGATAATACTGGTTCTTCATTGTGTCTGAGCCTGCTTAATTTGATGAAAAAGCAGACTGAAATTTATACCATGTTAATCTGAATAGTAGTTCTGTATCTGGCAGTTTAGCATGGCACATGAATGTATGGGGGAACCTAAATATTTTAAATTGTGATGTTTGGTGTGCTTTCGGGTGGAAGGATAGCCAGTGTCTCTGGTTTAAATACATCTCCTTTCCAAAACTGAGCTAGTCTGAGCATTTCAGGCACTGCATGGGGTTGTTAATGTAAATATTTCTTCTTTTTTTTTATGGGATGCTGTGTCAAAAGTGGCAGAAATCCCCACAAAACTCCATGTTGCCATAATATTGGCAGGCGCACGAGCAATCCATAAAAATGCTGTGTCCTCCATGAAAGCCGTGAACTGAGCTAAACACAAACTTGAACTTCACACTCAGTGGAGGACGGGAAATGGGAAGAAGATTAAATTGCCTCAGTTGAAGACTGAAGTTGTCATAAAATAAAGATACTGTAGGACACCATCAGAGCTTTTGGGAAGCTGGCCTTATTTGCTCTTTTTGCAAAAAGCACCCTTGATTTGTGGAAGATAAGTGTCTGAAAAATGCCATTTTGCAGCTAATGACTTACCTTATGTTTGTTTGTTGCCTTTTTCTTTTCTTTCTTCCTAAAAAGCATTCCAAAAGTAGTAACTGATTTGGGGGGACAGGGGGGAATGTGGCAATATGCATTTATATATTTTTAAAAACTTACATGAGAATCCAGTTGACTTTTAAAATCTTTATTTTTTATTAAAATTCTCACACATTTAACTTCCATGGCTTCCATAACTGTAGAATTCTGGTAATCCTCCTTACTTGAAAAACACAATTTTATCTTTAAGATGTCTTACCCCTTAGCAAACAGTCAGCTGGAGCCTGGGCATTTCAACATTATAAGTGTTGGTATCACTTCTTTGGAAGAGGATATTTAACCATTGTCTTTAAAAGACATACTTAAGATTGTTCTTTGACTTTAGTCTTTGCCGTCTGTATTGCAGTATTTGGGTTTGGTGTTTAAGCAGGAGCATATGTTGTGCTAATTTTTTAGTTAGTGATCAAGCTATTCAGTGCAAGTGGAGCAGTCTGTTTACAAACCATAGCAGAAAATTTCTGTTGAGGATTCCTTGTGATTTCACGAAGTACATACTTGCATGCTGTAAGCCAGATTGGCAAAGTGTAAAAGAGAACATAGTGAGAACCTAAATTTCTCTGATCTGCACAGCTAATATGACTATAAAATCCATGGGTTTTGCTGTTCTGTTTTGTATATAAGCAAATTCAGTTCTAACAAACTGGACGTAAGGCAGATAAAAAATTATTACTTCAGCAATGCTTTAGAGTACTATCTTTCTTATTTTTTTTTTTAATACAAATGTAGAAATACGATAAGCAGAAAACAGGCTAATTCTTATTGCATGTTAGTTAATATTACAACACTCACTAGGCAAAAAGAGGATGTTTCCTTACTCTGAGAATTTAACTGGCAGAGCACACCGAGGAGCATAGCGAGTAAACTCCCATGGTTTAAAACAGGGTGGGGAGAAACCTTAGTTCTTAGGGTGCTGTGAGTGAAAAGGGGTGAGACATCTGAAGGTTCACAGGACTTCCTTGATACTGGGTTGCTTTTTGTAAGCAGTGTCACCAGCTGCAGAGCTTACAACTGGTCCTACCACGTTTTCGTTGTACTGCAGGCAGAATGAAAGGCCTCCATTGAAATGCAGCTGAACTCACCTTTGAGTTTAACAAATGCCCCTTCCATGTTTGAGCCACTTGAGCCAGACTTGAAAAGCATGCTGCTGGATACAAATTTCAGATTGTATTTTTAAACTTGACCACTGCACCATGTTTTTTTCTTTTGCTGTCTTGCTTTGTCATTGTTTGCTTTCTACTATAGCATACTGCTTGTAGGCAGTCCCTGTACATATGACCCTGTATCATTATTTTATTAGGTTTTGCAAATACGTGTTCTGGGTTGCTTTCTGTAGTTGGTGGCTGCATGACACTGCATGTGAAATCATCTCTTGTTAGGCCAATATAGAAGTCTGTGTAGAAGATCTGTCTGTGTTCCTGTGTGCCGTGCTAGCTTGGAGCATATGTTGGAAATACGGAAATAATAGTTTTGTGTTTCACTGCTGTTGCTGTGCATTGCATGTGTGTCTTGGTGTGTATGCCAAGTTACAGGTACTGCAGGATGTGCAGTTGGGCAATAAATTCAGTTCAAGTAAGTACTAAAACAAAAAAACCCAAAATCTCTGCTTCCCTTAGCCAGAGAGTTGTATGCCAGTGCCTTGTGTTTCCCATACTGTTCTGTAAATGCAGTCTAGTTGGTCCACTCAGAACCTACAAAAAGGCATGAGACCAGCGAGGTTTGGGACTGTCAACTTGTATGCTCTCATGCAAGCATGCTCTGGTTGTTGCTTCTTAGGTGACAGTCATGCATAACTACCATGGGGCACATTTCAAAGATTTTTAAAGGAACTGGTTCCTTACAGGAGTATTGGTTTGTGGGTGGTTTGGGGTTTTTTGTTTGGTTGGTTGGTTGGTTTTTCTTTTTTGTGTGGTGGTTTGTTTTCTTGTTGGTTTTTTTTTTTTTTTTTTGTTTTTTTGTTTTGTTTTTTGTTTTTGTTTTTTTTTTTAAAGAGACTGGATAGGAGGACACATGCTAGAAACATGGTAAGAAGGGGAGGTTTTAGATTGCTATGTTAAGCAGTCAGAGGAGAAGCGGTACAAGGCAAGTGTCTTCTGAGTAGTACCAAAGGGCACTTCAAAAAGAGATGAAGCATCATCATTTCTGATGAGAAGATACTGACTAAATACAGATGAAGAAGAATCAATTTCAATCCACAGAATTCAGCTTAAAGTCATGCCTCCGTTTACAAATCTGTGAGATATAACAACATTAGGTATAACACCATGCAGTCCTTCCAAAGGGATCTTAAAACCACATTCCAGCTACAGAAGATGGGTTTTTTCATTTGTTTATTTGCCAGAGGAAGCTGAGAGGATACATGTCAAGCCTAAACACTTGCCTGGCTTTCTTTAGAAATACATAAAGGCACAGCTGTGCTCCTTGAGCTTATATGTGAGACACTGGAATGCCCTCCTTGTTTGATAGCCTCAAGAACATTACCCTGTAAATAGCTTTGGGTTTGTGAGCCATCCCCTGAGCAGGCTCCAAAGGCTCCTCAGGCTTTTAGCTTTACTTGAGCCTTTGATCACTTTAGTTTGGATAGGAGAGGAAATCTTTGCATAGCTAGTAGGAGTGCAGCTTCTCTGCTGTTCCTTTTGAAATGCAGAGAGACTTAACACCCTGTGTAACTGCAGATCTGTGGTTCCCCAGTTCAAGGTAGAGGAATCTTCCAGACATAACTGTCTCAACATTCCCTTTGGTGTGTGGGGCTTTATCAAGGCCATTCAGCAAGTCAGGTCAGCCTTTGCATGTTTTTTGGCTGAGATGTCATACCGGTAATATCTAGTTCTCTTGTTTTCCTTCTTGCTTTGTTTTTTTGTGTGTTTTTTGTTTTTTGTTTTTTGTTTTTTTTTTGGTTGGTGGTGTTGTTTGTTTGTTTGTTTGGTTTGGTTTTGGTTTTTTTGTTGTGTGTTTGTTTGTTTTTTCCCCCAGGGGTGGTTTTGTTTTTTTCTTTTTTTTTTAATGATGTTCCTTGGGGTGAGCCAAATAAGTTCAACTCAGCTAAAGCAAACTTAAGGAGCTCAGAGTTTGCTATGTTTGTCCGGGAATAATTAGTTTCACTCTGGGAATAAGCATCTTTCATTTCACTCTGTTACAAAGCTGTTGCTTTCTATATGGCCAGCCTAGACCTAAAATTTTTCTGAAGGTTCTGTGTTCAGCATTCTGAAAGGCTGCAGCTTGAATGTGTCTAAAACTAGATGAAGACAGGATTGGAACAGCTAAATGAATCTTACCACAGAATTAATTTTAGAGTAGTAGTTTATAATGTCCCTTGGACTCAGACATTTCACTACCTTGTTATGGTAAATGTATTATGTTTGGCTTGGCAGACTGCATATAAATTGGTAATCTAGTGTGTTGGACGCTGTGCTTTGATAGTTTGGAATTGTTTCATAAATTCCTGTGCTTCTTCCTTTAAATGTCTTCTGTTTATGCTACTCCTAAATCAGGTGTCTACCCAGGCAGAAAATACAATTCACTGACTCCTAGATCTAGTCTGTTTCCTTGTCCGGGTTGCGAGCGGGATATTGATCTTGGAGAACGTGGCATCAGTGGCTTATTTCGCAACTTTACGTTGGAAACCATTGTGGAAAGATACAGACAGGCAGCCAGGGCAGCCATTGCTATTATGTGCGATTTCTGCAAGCCTCCACCTCAAGAGTCTACAAAGAGCTGCATGGACTGCAGTGCAAGCTATTGTAATGAATGCTTCAAAATACACCATCCTTGGGGAACTGTGAAAGCCCAGCATGAATATGTCGGACCAACCACCAACTTCAGACCCAAGGTAAGCATACCGTATCTTACAGGATTTGCTTGGCAGCATTCCCATACATAGAGCTTTAGGTGTATCTGTTCGACAGTTGGTGCTCTTTAGGACATTGCTGCTTTATTGACTTGCTGTTATTTATTGAGTGCACCATATACCTTTGTTACTCTCGATGCTCAAGTGGTTGTTGTTGGAAACGACACTGAGAACGTATTTGAAGGGGACCCTAAAAATGAGGTTTTTTTTTTTTTTTTTTAATTTTGGGGAATGGACTGTGGTATTTGTGATTTGGATCTTTTTTTTCTTTTTTTGGAAGACTTGATGATCTTGAACATCTAGAGTGGCAGTGATTTTTGGTAGAAGTCAAGTTAAGGAGGATGCCTGTGTGAGTAAGTATAAAAACCCCAACACAATTGGCCTCCCCTGCCCCGTTAAGACAGATTACCTTTGGATATTCTGTGCCTGACTTTGATCTATCACAAAGCATCTTCTTCCTTTCCTCCTTCCTTGCATCTAGCAATAGCAAAAGGTGGAGTTCAAATCTCTGCTGTTTTTACACTGTTGGTTTTTTTTTTTAGCTGTAGCAGAAGAGAGAAATGTAACGGGCAGTTTTCTGCTTTGCACAGTGCTGTTGCCATTGCCACATTTGGACAGAAAAGAATATTTGCAAAGTGCAGTTAACTTTGTCTCTTCTACTAAGTGTTGTGGAGAATGTAGCAGTGCCCTACTCAGTTTAATTGTATGACGTGAGGAATTGTGACAGCTGCCATGTGCCTAGCAAGGGACCACTGTAGGTCTTAATGTCTAACCACTTTGTGTGCTGGTGGCCAGTGACCTCACTGGAGGTCCCACATACGTTTTAAATGCTGATGTTCAAGGAGTCCTGATTCATTTTGATTAAATGAAGTAAATTTGATCAATGTGCAATGCGTTAGAAGGGTTTAACTAGTGATGTGCCTTCATTCTGAGGCTGGAAAAATTTGAGCCTCAAAAGTTAATGAGCTGACAGACAGTGAACATCCAGAAGTCCACTTAATGCTGTTTTTCTTAAGTCTAACACCTTAATTCCAATTAAAAGCAAGCATGTGCTTTATGTGCTTTAATATGTGTTAGCACACAGCTATCTTTGTGAAATGTCCGTCTGTTGGATAAACAAGTAAGGTAAAAGTTTGCATGCTGTCTTCCAGTTTTTAATCTAAGATGCAGTAGAGTAACTTAAAACTTTGCCTCTGTGGTATCTAAGCCTTCCCTGCTGCCACATTCTTACTTAAAGGAATTCTCCATGCCTACATACTAAGTTGGGTTTAAAAGTCAGTAGCTCTGCTGAAGTAAAGCAAAGGGGGGAAAAGTGGTTTAGATCATCCTGATGTATCAACTATGTGTAATTAGCTTTTTAAATAGTGTTAAGACAGATGCACTGTTTAAAAACAAGCAAAAACCCTCAAACTTTTTAGAAAGAAAAGTGCATTTTTTCACTGCGCTGCATTGTTAAGACCTGAACTGAATGCACAGAGTATTTGCTGGTCTCTCAAAAAATGTTCCCAGTCATCACTTGAATTTCCAGCCAGATTGAAGAACACTTTGTACTCTGTTGTAGGGATAGGAGAAGCACATACTGGGCTGATCTTGAATTTTTAAAGAGCTAGACTGGGTAATCTGCTGACCATTTCTATCTTTAGCTTGCAGGCTGTAACTCTTGCTTTATATGATGAGGGGAATAAAAATGCATGGCTTCTGTTAGGTGTTACTATGCACTGCTGTGGAAAGCACAAGCATAAGATAACATTTCAGGCTTGAAATGGTCTGCAGTTTTAGCTTACTGTGTCCCTATCTATGCTGCTCAAAATTTTCCGTTTTAGCGCCCTTTGCTGTTTGTGGCTTTTTTTTTTTTTTTTTTTTCGGTGGGGGGTTGCTTTTGGTGTTTTGAAGGGGTGTGATAAAAGATTATGCTTTTAAAGCTTGACTGCAGACACTGCTGTCTTGCTCTTCTCCTTGACTTGAAACTGAACAGCTTTATCAAGAGCTCTTCTTTGGTTAACATGAAGACAGATGTTCTCTTTTAGTGCTCTGGGATGAGGCAAATATTTAGGTTTTTCTAACACCCCCTCTCTCTCACTTAAATGGTTTTATATGTTGCTTGAACTTGGAGTTGAGCAGCAATTTTTTTCCCCCTCTTAGACCAGTTATTTCAAGATGTTCAGTCTTTGAAAGATGATTTTTAGTGAACACTGGTTTTTCACAATGCTGTTCAAACTGATACTGGAATTAGTGCTAAGCATGAACAACTTGTAATTGGAGTCAGACAGAAAAATAGAAACCCTGGAGCCTTTTGTATTTAAAATGACTGTGACTGTTTGTGGTGCCTGCATTTTGTTTGTTGCTCTACGATTGATGGCTATGTGACTGATCAAAGTCTTGCTTAAACTTAAATCATGACAGTATTATGTCAACTCTTGCTTTAAGAAACAGTTCATAGCTGTTTCAAGAGATGTTGTTGTGGACATGGTTAAATTTGAAAGGGTGGGTGTGCTATATATTGCATTCACAATTACAGCTGTGAAGAGCGGTGTAGGGAGCTTGTGGCATGCAGACAACCTCATGGATTAGCAAAGGGTTAATTGCAGTATGGAGGCTACATGAAATTTACACAGGCATTGCCACAGGTTTACGCACTGTAAACCTTGTGAAGCTGTATGCGTTCATCTGCTGGCTCTCACTGGCATGGACAAATATAAAAGGTGGAAGATAAACTGAACATAAAAAATCCACTGAAGAAACCAGGCACTGCTGTGGGGTGATTGTTTTGATGCCTTGTTGCGCATCTCAGTTTTTGGAAGTACACCTGTATTTATTCTCTCTGCTCTTATTTGTTTCCTCCTCCTTTTTCTCCCCTCAGTTTTTGATGTGTCCAGAACATGAAATGGAGAGGGTAAACATGTACTGCGAAATCTGCAGAAGGCCAGTTTGTCATCTTTGTAAACTGGGTGGATGTCATGCAAACCACAGAGTAACAACCATGAGCACTGCCTACAAAACCCTAAAGGTAAAAGTAAATATTGTTGGACGTGGCCTTAAGAAGGGAAAGAGTACTGAGCGTCTGCTGTAATGGCAAACTCCCTCTGGCAGGAATCCAGGAAGTGTGTTTAGTCAGGAGGCGTGCTGTTGTGCAATATCTGTTAATGTATCTATTAGTGTGACATAGCAGGTCTGAGAAACTGAGTTGTATTTTCTATGAAGCTTGAAACATAACCTCTTAAAAGTGCTTCCACATTATTTTAGTCAACTGTAGAGCAGGACTAATCAATGCAGAAGGCTGAAGCAGTTAATACTTTACAGTCTAGATTAGCTGGTACTTTAGTGGCACGCCTGAAAAATTGCATTTGAAGTTTTGTTGCTACCTTGTATGTTTCTAAAATTGCACAGCTGTTGATTTCTAAGCACAGTAGAACAAGAAAGACTTGCAAACATTGCTTTGTTAGTGAAGAATAATTGCAGCCACCTCCTTTTCTTCCTTAACGCTCTTGCTTTGAGGGAGGGGAAAAAAGAGGACCAGCCCCAGCCTGCCTTGTGGTCTTTGTCCTGCTTTCCTGTTTGCAAGGCTTTAATTAATGGCTGTTAACTCTTGCAACTAAAGAAGTGCAGATAAACTCAAAAGTTTGTGCTTTGAACCACTCACTTTTCTAGCAAATGTTACTACAAATGAGTTAATAACTAATAAGGCTTTTCTGTAAGTTTTTGTAACATCTTGAATCATCATGTTCTTACCTAAGAGGGGGTGACTCCTGTGGCTGGGGAGGAACATACAAGCAAGCTGAGGCTGTTACCTCTTGTCCTCAGAGGCTGTGCTCCCAGTTCTGCTCACAGCAGTGGCCTCACGTCTGTGTGCAGTCATCCAGGTGACTGAACAGTTCTTTGTGGGGTTGCTGCTTGTAATTGGTGACAGATTTCGATCCCTGTAATGAGAGAAACTGAGCAATAGCTGGATGACCTGCCTACACTGGTTGTCAGTTTGGGTGGGATATGTTTATGCTCCCAACTTGCTGTTTTGTTTTAACAGGAGAAGCTTTCAAAAGGTGTTGAGTACCTCATCAATAAGGAGAGCCATGTGAAAGCTCATATCACACAGCTGGATCTGCTGCTGAAAGAAACAGAGGTAAGAGCAGCTTGTGGGTTGTTTGGGGATGACCCTTGCAGGGACAAGGCAGGAACTCAAATTGTTTTCAATGAAGTGTTTCAAATACTTAGGGATTTTTTTCAGTTAGCCAGAAAAACAATTTCTGATCAGTTCGTGCTAGTCCTGAATCCCTTGTGACCTAATCCCAAAAGTCTGGGAAATTTGGGCAGCATACAGAGTCAGATGTACTCTTACAGAAGTTAAATTTTGGGTGCTGCTGTAAATTTAATTGAAGTAAAGCTTATTTGATGCTTTAACTAGTGAGAAGTGGATTAGGCTTAACAGCTTTTGTGTATTCATGGTGCTGTACAATTTATGCTGTCTGTTTGCCTTGAGGATCTGCCTTGAGAGCAAAACCTCCATGAAGAAAAATCAGAGCTGGGAGCTCACGTGCAGTATGAAAAATGCAGTAGCAGAAATTGCAGGAGCTGGTGGCCCTGCTTGTGTCTTGATAAAGGTTGTCTCCATGCTTTCTAGTTCCTTTTACCCAGTCAGAGGAGACCCTACAGTTCTGAGGGCATATGTGAAAAACTGGGCAGGACCCATGGTTCAGGGTGTTTGGGAAAGATGGAAGAGCATGTAGCTCTTGGATATAAAGACTTCACAGACTAAACTGCTTTTTTATAGTGGTTTTCCGTGAGTTGTTTTGACAGATGCCATGCATAATCAGAGGAGTACTTTCTTGCTCTTAATTCTTTGTGTTAAAATAGTAAATGCTTACTAGCTTGGGTGCAGTGCTGGTCACATTTGCAGTGCTGAAGACCGTAACAAAGCTTATTAGTCTTGTCTGTCAAACAGATGACTACATTGCTATGATATCTTGAACAAGTATGTTTCAGTACACAGCCACAGTGCTGTGGAATCTAAAGTGTCTTTTGTTCCCTCCTAGTTCAACAGTGAAAGAGCTAAACAAGAAGCATTTCAAAGTTTTGAGAAATTGTCTCATATCCTGGAAGAAAAGAAATTTGCAGCTCTTAGAGCAATTGATGCTTCTAAGAATTTAAGGCTGGAAAAATTGCTAGCACAAGCAGAAGAATATCAAGGGCTTCTGGAAAATAATGGCCTTGTAGGATATGCTCAAGAAGTGCTTAAAGAAACTGATCCGTCTTGTTTTGTTCAAACAGCAAAACAACTTCATGTCAGGTATCTTGATTATCTTTGATTTGAGGTGCAGATACTGTTCTAGGATGTCTGGTCAGTCATACTCTTTTGACACCTGCTAGCAAAGTAGTGAATACAA
This sequence comes from Psittacus erithacus, assembly GCA_009867235.2. Taxonomy (NCBI): domain Eukaryota; kingdom Metazoa; phylum Chordata; class Aves; order Psittaciformes; family Psittacidae; genus Psittacus; species Psittacus erithacus. Next base: position 29,055 of record WYDI02001604.1, read on the forward strand.
TACCTTGTATTATGGAGGCTCGGGAGATGATCCCAGTACCATTCAGTAGAAACTACTACATTACAGTGTGCATTAGGGAACAGCACACTAGAGGGGCTCTGTCCTGTGAGCCTTCAGCCTTGTTCTGCAGTGGAAGGGCAGCTCATTCAGATCACTGACAGGTTCCTTAGAGATTGTATTGGGTATTTGTAAGTTAGCCTAACAGTTCTCTTCTGGCTTTAAACTCTTTGATTTTAATAGACATTCTCCAATTAGTGCTTCGCACCTGTTTTGTTCATTGAATATAATGACGCAGATTGCTAAAATGCTCTGCCAGCTGAAGGAGATTACCAGTTCCTTATCTTTACACTGATGCACAAAAGGCCTTTAAATTTTGCATTTAAATTCTGTCCAGAGGCACAGACCTTACTGAGTGACTTGAAAACATGTACATGAAAACAGATTTTTTTTTTTTTTTTAAGCAAAACCCAAATATTTTAACTTCAAGGAATGCACACATTTTCTGTCTTCTGCCATCCCCCTGTTTCTGTGCTTTCAGAATCCAAAAAGCTACTGAATCTCTGAACAGTTTCAGGCCAGCAGCTGAAAGTACTTTTGAAGACTTTGTGGTGGACATAGCCAAGCAAGAATTGGTCCTTGGTGACTTGACCTTCCATTCCAATGGTAAATTGTGAGAACATCAGGTTTTTCTCAGATTATGGCTTTAAGGACTTACCTGGAAAGAGGTAAAACCAATGCAAGACTGCAGTTGCAGAGCTCAGTCTTGTAACTTGCATTGTGCCTTCTGTCCCTGTAACCCACAGGGCAGCAATGCTAGCTTCAGCATTGCTAAAGAAGCCAAGTTGCCATTGCATTCAGTACCAGTTTACATTTGCTTCCACACTACTGTAGTTGATTGATACTAGGTTTTCCTAGCTTTTTGTTGCACGACAGAAAGGAATAGGTTTTTATAAGGTGGTGTTTTTTTGGTGAGGCTTTTTTTTTTTTTTTTCTTTTTTTCTTTTTTTTTTTTTTTTAGCAGCCAGCAAAAAAAATAATATGACTTTTAAAGTAAGAATAGGAAGGTATTTAAGTGCATGAACAGAACCATCCTCATCTGCACCCTTTGAGTGAGTTAAATACCCCCCACACACGCACATAGTGCTATAGCCACTCAACAAAGGGCTTGTATTGTTAATTCTAAACCAATATGTATCTGTATTTGATTGATTTCTTCTCTCCTGAATGTCTGTCATTCCAGGTCTAGAAATACCAGAAATAAATGAATTGCAGAGCAGAATGTACAACAAAGCTCTGATCAGTTGGGAATGGCCTGGGAAGAGAGATGCAGCTGATACATATGTTCTTGCATATCATAAGCTTAATAGAGAAGAGGAGAGTGCAGTGTGGCAAGAGATTGACGTTTGCAGCAAGAGCAAAGTAATTTCCGATCTTGATAATGACAGCAGCTATGCCTTCAGAGTACGAGGATATAAAGGGTCCATCTGTAGTGCTTGGAGCCGAGAAGTTATTTTACATACATCTCCAGCTCCAGGTATTGGGTTTTCATATGTCCACAAGGTGCTGAATATGTGTCTTTTTGTGTTTAAAGCTATAAGTAGTTTCCAGTAGCTCAGAAATTTCTGCTGTACTGTTACCAGTTGCATGAATGTTTAGAAGCATAAACAGGTTAAGTAGGTATCATACTGAGATTGTGTTAGCTTGCATGATATTTCTGACAGCCTTTAAAAGTGAAAAATTCTAGTGCCAGTATGACTTAAATTACAGTTCATAAGCACAGAAGGCCAGATACTTAACTAACAGGAAATTTTTGGGATACTGTTTTTCAGTTTTCAGTTTTCTTTTTGATGACAAATGTGGGTACAACAGCGAACATCTCCTGCTGAACCCAAGAAGGACCTGTGTGGAAAGTAGAGCTGGATTTTCTCTGCTGTTGGGATCTGAGCGTGTGCAGGCTGGATGCTATACGACCCTGGATTACATTATTGGTGACACTGGGGTTACCAAAGGGAAGCACTTCTGGGCTTTTCGTGTGGAACCCTATTCATACTTGGTGAAAGTGGGAGTTGTTTCTAGCAACAAGATGCAGAAATTGTTCCATAACACCCATGATGTGATCAGCCCAAGGTAAATTGTAGACTCTTCTTTAATTCATGCTTTATATAAGGAAATGTCTTTTAAAAAAATAAGAGGGAGTCTGATGTCCATTAGTATACAAGGTGCACCTTACCAGTGGCAAGTGACTTGAATGACATGGTGTAAGCAGGTGGTCCTGTTTATCCCATGCTAGTAGTTGCAAAGATATTCTGATTATTCAGAGTCCTACTTTGTTTCTTTCTGGGAAAGAAATCGAGTTCCCGCAGCTGTCAAGATATGTCAGTTAAAGCTAGAAGGCAGGACAAAAAGAAAAAAAGGCAGCGGTTGCAAGACTGGAGCAATGCTTAATTATCAGTAGTAAGACTCTTTCTTAATTCCCTTAGCATACTAGGTTTGCCAGTCATTCAGAGGTACAATGTGCATTGTGCATATCTGTGTATCTTTGTTGTAGCTTGTGTCATGGTGGATTCCAAGTCACTGGCTTGTCCCAGGCTATACCTTCTACTTACGGTAATGGAGTGATACTAAGCACAAGCCAAAGTACAGTGGACAAACCTGGAAGAAAATGTCCAGTTTTCAATTACAGTTCTAGTAAGCCTGGATGTGTCTAGGAACTGCAGACTGGGACGCTGTCTCCGGGGGGATTCTTCAATTTTTCAGGAATCTAAAAAATAAATTGGTTTCCTCCCCTGTAGCATACTGAAAGTGTGAAAATGCCAGTGTCTTGAGCTGCTGAAAGTCAGATGGAGACTTTTTGCAAAGTGACAGATCAGAAGCTGATTTCCAGATTTCTTTCTCCTTTTTCACACAAATATCTGGAAAAATTTAGCCGACCCACATCCAGCCTACCCCTAAACAGGCCAAAAAAGCAAATCTAGCTAGGAATTGTCTGCGCGAAAGAATGTGTGCTGCTCTGATCTGTCTTCTTCTGGGTACAAAAGTAGGGAAAAGCATGTAGACTGAACAAATCTGGCTACAATCTATCCAATAAACAGCTGGGAAAGGGATTCAGGGAAGCCTCCATGAAGACCATTTGAAACAATCCAGTAAAAAAAAAATCCCTTTAAACCACTGTTCTGTGTTTTGAATTTTAAAGACAATGTAGCAAGCAGCAGCATGGAAAACTAACAGGACAACAGTAATGTTAAATGTATTTACAAGTGTCATTTAACATTATGTAAATAAAGTTTAACGTATCTTGTCTATGATGATTAGTCATATTTGCTGTATTTCTTCTCAGGTTAACTCATCTATAGCTGTAGGTTCGTTAATGATTGCCTAGCATGAGGACATTTAGTACATGAGTACACACTCACTCCTTAATAAAGCCTTCTATGGTCTCGTCCCTATTAGTGTTTAGCTGTTACTAATTGTTTGAAGTGGCCCAAGTGATTGTTCTCCAGCTAGTAAATGCATCTTCCTTCCTGGGTTATGTATATTTTTACCCCACAAGTTTTGGCTGGTGATGGCATGTTGTTACCTATCTTTACTAAAAAAAAAGGTTTTCTCCAGTTCACATCACTGATCCCACTTCAGAATCTGACAGAAGAAAATGGTTGTTTTTCTGTTCTAGGTACGAGCAAGATAGTGGTCACGACAGTGGGAGTGAAGATGCCTTTTTTGACTCGTCACAGTCTTTCCCACTCGTCACATTAGGCATGAAGAAGTTCTTTATCCCCACAACACCTGCTGGTTCCAAGGATGCAGCGAGCAGAATCCTTCCCCTGCCCTCATGCTTGGGCATCTGCCTTGACTGTGACAGAGGCAAAGTGGGGTTTTACGATGCTGACAGTATGAAATGCCTCTATGAGTGCAAGGTGGACTGCTCTGGCATGATGTACCCAGCATTTGCCTTAATGGGTGGTGCAGCAGTTCATCTTGAGGAACCTGTCACAGCGAAGTACGAGGAGTATGATGACAATGACATCTAGTGTGGAGAGATAACTTACTGCCATTGCTGTTTTAAGATGGAAAATAAGAATGGAAGAATTCTACCTTAGTTTTCAGTCCTGATTAATTGCGTTCTATGTATGTATTGCTCATAAGCCTGTGGACCATGTGTTTTTTAAACACGCAGTCCAGGCACTTTCCATGCCAGTGGGAGATGTTTTTCCAGGAACAGATGTTATTCCAGGTAGGAACTCTCCTGTCTTTCTTGTGATCTGTGCTCTTCTTCACAGAATTTTTTCCCAGAGGAAAGCAGGGAAGGAGTTTGACTAACAACCAAAATTATTCTTCAGGGGTAGAAATCTGACTTTTATGTAACTTAAATCCTTACACAGTTTTGCTTCTAATGAAGTCAAAGCTGACTGTGTGGTTGCTGTTCTTCTTACAATACATCTGCCTGAATGCCTCTGAAGGGTCAGATTCTTTCCATTTAATCCCTGAGTAGCAGGGGTTGGACCTTTCAGCGCAAAATGACATCTGCAAAAATGTGATATAAAACAGGGAGTAATCAGAACTGCAGCTGAACATTTGGGTTGTATTTGGAAAGAGGAGAGTGAAGCAGAATCAGATTGCATGTCATATTCCTTTAGTGAGATGGTAAGGTAAGACTAATCTTAGGATTCATACGATCATAACTATATGATACACCTTGTATCATAGTTGGTGGCATGAAGGCAAGTTTCTTTACTCTTCCAGGCTTTTACTATAGGCTATGTAAAATATATAAAGTACAATTCTACCTTAAAACATCAGGATTTAGAGTCCAAAATGAGAGCTGTTTGCATGTGTGAGTGATATAGTACCTGGTATTTAGACAAAAGTGAGTTACTGTTATGAGAAATAATACTTGAACTTAAAAAAAAAAAAGTATTTCTTTGAATAATTCATATAAGTTATTTTTCTGATCTAGAAGCAGCTTGGATTTTTTTCTTAGTAAGAATGTTAAAAATGCAAAGATTAAGTTTCATAGAATGGTTAGGGCTGGAAAGAACCTTAAGATCATCTAGCTCCAAATCCGCTGCCGTGCACAGGGACTCCTTAAACTTGACCATGTTGCTCCAAGCCCTGTCCAGCCTGGCCTTGAGTGCTGCCAGGGGTAAAGCATTTAATCTCACTTATTTGGGCAACCTGTTCCAGTGCTTCACCACCTTCACAGTAAAGAACTTCTTCGTTATATCTAACCTGAACTTCTCCTGTTTAAATTTGAACCCATTACCCTTTGTCCTATCATTAAGGTCCCTGTTGAAGATCTTTCTCTGGCATCCTTGTAGGCCCCCTTCAGATACTGGAAGGCTGCTCTGGGGCTTCTGTGTGGCCTTCTCTTCTCCAGGCTGAACAGCTTCAACTTTCTTAGCTTGTCTGCATACAGGAGGTGCTTCAGGCCCCTGATCATCCTTGTGACTTCCTCTGGACTTGCTCCAACATCTCCATGTTCCTCTTTTGTTGAGGACACCAGAACTGCACACAGGACTCCAGGTGAGGTCTGACAAGAACAGAGCGGAGGAGCAGGATCACTTCCCTCA
>WYDI02001605.1:0-47706 GCA_009867235.2 Psittacus erithacus
TGCTCAGTCTAAACATTCTAAGCAGTAGCTACAAACATCGGTGTTATCACCACTGTTCCCAGACCAAAAAATCAAAACCACAGCACTGCACCAGCTACTAAGAAGGAGAAAAATTACTGCTACTGCTGAACCCAGGACACAGTGCTACATCATTACTATCTTCCAGTTGAACCACCACTACCCCTGACCATCTTGGTAGCCCTTCACTAAACTTGCTCCAGGTAGTTCAGATCTTTCTTGAACTGGGGAACCCAAAAACTGGACACAGTAATCTACATCTGGTCTAATACAAAATGCCAAACACACCATCATAAGTGCTATCAATACTCACCCTGCCTTCTGCTACTCAAAGGTAACTGCTATATTAGCTATTCCACGGAAGCTCCTACTTTACTAGATCATTCTCTTAGCTGGGATACTGCTTCTACTCATTAGGAAGGAGAACTCTAGTGAAGAATGGTCAAGGGTCTAAAGGCTGGCACATGAGAAATACCTACTTGTTATGGCCTGACTCCATAGGGCCATAGAAGCCTATAGTTGTCAAGGCATACAGAACCTCAAGGAACTAACTAATGGCTGGCTTCAAACAGCTGGAAAAGTTTAAGATGTCACCACCACAAGTGTGCGTGTTTATACCTCTGCAGTCCAAATAACAAAGCAGAAAAGAAAGCTGCCTTTTTCTTTTTAACCCAGATAACTCCTCATTGTCTAAGAGTAAAGAAATCACTAATCTATTGATATTACTTCAGCCACTGAGCAGGAAGGGGGCTAAAATCTCAACTGGTTGATGATGGTGGTAAGGTAGAACCAGTGAGTGCTTAACTTAGTTATAAGCTTAGTTATATACCAGCTATAACTAAGAAAAAAAGGGAAGAATTCACCCATTTTTGGCTATTTAAGCATCTCCTTCTAAAAGACCAAGTTCCTGCGCTGAAAGTAGCAAGGATGCATATGTATCAGCAGTTTAAATACCAAAATTTACAGTACATTTCCCACAATTAAGAACTCTAAAATTCAATGCTCAAAGTGGTCTGAACAAGTGCAATGATCTTCTAGTTAAGATGGAGGGAAAACCAAAGATGCCAAAGGGCAAATTTGAGAGGACCTCCAAGTGCCTTTTTACTCCCCAGTCTGTATAACCAGTGATGCATTTGTGCGGACTCCTCATTCTCAGTTCTCACCTTCTTCTGCTTCCATCTTCTGCTGGGAATGAACAAGCTGTAAAGCACTTTCATCACAGCTCGTTGATTCCTCTTCCTTGGAGGCACATCTTTTCCTCTGCTTGACTATCCGTCCCAAAGCCAGCTAAAACACTGTCAACTCATACTCAAGACCCTGTATCCTAAAGACCCTTTGAAGATCTGGGACCTTGCACAGCAGCTTAAAAGCACAGGCATTCAAAGAAAGCTCATAAGGAGGTGGAAAACTCAAAATTCATTTTGCTGTCCAAAGTGCATCACAGGAACACTTTGCTAATCAAATCTCACTTATACAGCTCTTCACTCTACAGTGCAACAGGCTGTCTTTCAGCCTGGTCAGTGATAAATCTAGGGAGAGAATTTTGTTTCATGGACAGCCCTAGTATGATCTCTACAGACACACACCCAGAGCGTGTCAGAAAGTATCCATATGCTGGGAAAAGCCACACAGCTCACAGTAATTGACCACATCTGAAAGACAACTGCGTGTGCATGTAGGAAGGGGATGGGGTCAATGCACGCAGGGCTGACAGACAAAACTGGAGAAAGCAGTGTGAAGTTACTAATAGAATCATAGGAACATCTGGGTCAGAGGGGAGCTCAGGCGGGTCTCTAGTCCACCCTCCTGCTCAAAGCCGGCTGAGCTACAAGGTTGGACCATGTTATCCATGGCTTAATCCAGCCTTCTCTTGAAAACCTCCAGAATAGGGACAGAACAATCTCTCTGGGCAACCCAGTCCATTTTCTGACTCAGATCTGAGCAAGGACCTTAGGAGCTAAGGTCCTAAGGGTGAAATTTTTCTTCCTTACTTCTTGACAGAACTTGTCCCGTTTCAAGTTATGCCTGTTGTATGCCTCACCCTCCCACCAAGCACCCCCTGGGAACAGCCTTGCTTCATCTCATTCCATAGCTTCTCCAAGTTCAGCTACGTGCTTTATCATCTTTGATTACAGAAGTAGTCCGGATATGCACAAGATGAGCAATGTCTGTTTTCAGTGAGATGCAGCAGAGATACAAGTGAACTGACCTTCGAAGAAGCTCTGCTTGATTCTAGTGATAGTTAAAGAGTTGTTAGAGAGTGATTTAGAAGCCAACAGCCACCCTTGCGAAATGAGAGGCTTACTTTTCCCTACTTACAGTATTAGTATTTTAAATAAGAATGTCCAGACAGAAAACCTTTAGCACCTCACATCAAGGGATAAACAATCAACCTTATTAAACCAACAAACCAAGTTTATTTATAGAAGTCTGTACAATTGTGATGAACTATGCTAGGACACCAGTGAAACAAAGCAAACAAATCTCTCCCCCTCTAACAAGTGGGAGGTGTAGTCACTCACCTTTACATGCACTTAAAGGAAAAAAGATACAGCTTTCATACACAGTTCTGTAACTATTCAAGAGTAATTTCTTGATGTATTATTCTCGATATAAGAGGTTTGCATGGTCATTTACTGTTACCTCTCTTAAAAACAGTATTTCAGCATAATCCAGAGATTTTGAGAGGGTAAGTGGCAGTTCCATAGCTGCAGATAACCAAGATTAATTCATCATTCAGGTCTGCATTCTTAACTCACTGCTCTGGTTATCTCCACTAAAGATTACTTGCAACACCATACGGGTCCTATTCACATTTTGGCTGTAGTACAGCCTATGCTTGTGTTACCAAGCGTAGAAGTTACCTAAACCCAATACATCAAGGGCAAGCATATTAAAAATATTGACTTGGGAGTTAACTTTACCTTTTGAGCCCACTTGTCACCGCGCCTCAGAGCTCTGAGGCGTTTCTGTGGTAAAAGCAGTTCCTGATTTGGCATTATCTCTGCACAGCACTGGAGAGTGATTGTTTGGAAAACTGGCTGTTGCAAAATAAGTTTAGATTTTTATTACAAATCTGTAACATCATTGAAGCTGTTGGAAAAAAAACCCCACCAAAATCATATCAAATGCATATGTACACAGTGAATCATGATGTCTCCTATGAAGTTGGCATGGCAGATTCCATAAATTCACTCTTAAAAAGTTAAAAGTACATATACCTGAGCCTACTACAACTCCAGAGAAGCTGCTAAAATAGGCCACCAAATAAAACAGTCTATGCTTACATATTTACAGAATAACCCACATGTGTCCTAGAAACATGGACTATTCAGTAAATAAGTACTGGAGGACTTCGGATTATTTGTTTACATGGTAGGTAAGAGCTGCTTCATAGGCTTTTTATACACAGTTCATAGTATCAATCTGCACACAATTACATGTTTCTTTAAAGCTACTGTTAAAAAAAAAACTGGAAGAGAAAGTTAAATAAGAACTAGATTAAAGTTTCATTAAGAATCCAACCAGAAAGTATCAAACACGGGTTCAAACGTAACCAGTGAATGATTTCAGAAAAACAGTAATGCTCTGACACAAGAAGAGCATCAGCATTTTCCCTCTTCAGGGTCCCCCAGAAACATTCCTATCCAGTTCAGTGCTTAAGTTATTAGATACGTACTGGCCTGAGTAGGAACGAACACGTGCTTGCACGCTTACCTGAACGAGGGCCTCTAATCTTTTAGACTTCTAATTCTCTTTTAATTTAGTTCTTAGCCCCATATATTCAGTTGCATCTTGTTTGGAAAAGTTCTTTGTTAAATGTCACTTATATTTACACTTTGATTTTCTAAATTTATTCTTTTTACACCTGAGTGATAATTTAGCTGTCACTTTGTGTCCAGTCAAATATTCCATAAAGCCATACAATTCCTGTGCTAGCGTTGCACTCTTGTATCAGTTTACATATGAAAAATGAGCATCAGCTACCTCTCATACATTACCCGCTGACCTTTCTACTATGTCCTTACTGCATCCTTCCCCTTCCACACAAAGTGATTTTGTTTGTTCATTTGTTTATAGAAGCCCTGTTTCAATGGTTCACAAAGCAAGAAACAAAGTGAGCTGGAGCCCAGTGAAGACACGATGACTTACAAATGCATTATACTGGAGGCTTGGAGTAGGAATTAAAGCCCAATCAATGAGCACCCCAGGGCCATCCCAGAAAAAGCTACTCCACTCAGTTACAGCTGGAGACTCCAAGCGTGCTATAGATGACAAGTCCCACATCAAGAGCTGCGTGCCTCTCTCTCATCGGTTACGTGCAATTAAGAAAGGGAACGTGAAGTTAAACAGCTATTATCAGCCAAGCCGTTTTAGTAAGAAGAATCACATTTAATGAGTTTCTTTCTTGCAATTTCAGATGCTCAAGTACAGCTGGTAGAAATTCAAAACAGCCGTAAAGAACTGTGACAGACGGATACAAATAGTACTGCAGCTTAAAAATGATAAAAAACACCTGAAAAAAAGTCACGCGACCCTCCCAAAAAAATTTACACTTTGAACCTAAGCCAGTTTTTGAAGATTCCCTTCTCCAAAGCTAGGGTGAAGGAGGAAGAAGAAGAGGAAGAAAGTGCAGATGACCTTCCAGCCACAAAGGTCTTGCGCCAATGTTTATTCATCGTGCCTGTGGTGGTATCTGGGGGAAGATCACCAAGTGCCGATTCTGCAACCACCAAGACATTCCTATGGAAATCCAGACCTCAGGCTAATACTGAACACAGAGTGGACCAACGAGCTGCATCAACAAAATAAAAACAAAACTCAAACTAAAAGAGATGGGAAGACCCCAAATAGCACAGATCCACATTTGTGAGGGGGGCAGGAGGAAAGGGCAAGAAGGGAGGTCTATACAGTAAATAGTTGAATGGTTTATGTTACAGATGACTGGCAGTTTTAAAGAGTCTCTTCCCAGCTCCATTGCTGCTCCAACCCAGAAGGAAGAACTGGAAAGTGAGGAAGAAAAGGTAGGGCATGGCCATGGAGCATGCAGGATCAGAAGCAGCAGAGTGGGCATGCTCAAATAAGCCCCCGCCTCTTTTTGTAGTCCTCCAAGTTCAGTGATCGCCGAGGGGCACCATCTTTTGCTGGTGGAGCCTTGGAGGTGATGGCCAATGCTTTAGATTCTGTTGGGGATAAGAAAAGAGTGAGGATCAAATACATGAAAACTACAGGCTTTTACTTGTTGCTTTTGCTAACAACTTCACCACAAAATCACATATAGATCAGGTTAGACCTTCAGTTAATACAGGCAGTATCTGGTAGCTTATCTTCATAGGTAAAGCATGTGCAATTTTGACTCCGCTAATCCAGCTTTCTGCTGATAAGTATACTTTCATTTCTTAAGAAAACTACTCTATAGCACTCTGAAATCACAATACAAACAGAGCCTTTGGGGCCTTTCTGGGGTCTTTGATAAATCCTTATCCCATGAGAATAGCAAGCACAAACAGAGATAATAAACGGAGAGAAGCAGAACTTCCTATCCATGTCTACAATGCACATTTTAACCAATCCCCAGGTTTTTCTGTTAAGAAAGAAAACTGCACAAAGCAAAATGCCAAAACGGGGTTTTGAGAAAAAACCCCATGCTTAAACCTCTAGCTAGACTGTGCGTCTCTCATCCTTCTCTTTTCAGGCCCCTTCCTGCTTTTCAGTGCCCTTTAGTACCTAATGCCTAGCCCTCATCTGCCTGGTAACTCTCTGAAGTTCTTAACTCTCACTACCTGCTTTAGGAAGTCTCCTACCTCATTCTGTAGTCTTATGCCCAGAGTTCCAATCCTGACCTAGTTTGGAAAGACAACGTCTCTTACTTTTCCTTCTTGACAAGGCTTTAAGTCTTTGTGCATTCTTACAGTACTGTCTAACTTGTCCTCCAAGAAACTTCATAGCTCTTATCCTTCTAGAAATGCGAGAAGGAATAAGCCTCATGAGTCAAATTGTACTGACACACCCCAATGCTCTCCCTCCCCTGGAAAACTGCTCAATAGGATGAGAGGAAAAGTCTCAAGCTGTTAAACAGGGGAGGTTTAGTTTGAATATTAGGAAAAATTTCTTCACCAAAAGGGCTGTCAAGCATTGGAAGAGGCCACCCAGGGAAGTGGTTGAGTCACCATCCCTGGAGGTACTTAGAAGACACGTAGATATGATGCTTTGGGACATGGTTTAGCGGTGGACTTGGCAGTGTTAGGTCAGCATTTTGGTTCCCTTAAAATTTTACTTCAATACTATCTGCAATACCAATGTTAGGGAATAGTATCCACATAGCATGTACACAGATTACGGAACAGGACATCGGAAACCCATTTCTGAGGACATATATGCTTTGATAAGACAAATTAACGAAGCAAGTATCAAGGCAGGTATCAATGCTTATTAAATACAATATTTTCGTCTGCTCCCCAGAGATTATGCAAGTCTGTAGACAGACACTGTAGACTGGAAGAATACATCAGAAAACACTCCTTACCTTTCTCCCTAGGCATTTGGAACAAGGATATGGGGATCTACAAGCTTTCATTGACACACAATACAATTGTTCTTGTTTTTTCAATGGATGTCACTAGCACACATCCACTCCTCAGTTCAACATACTCACCAAGACAACAAACATGGAGTCTTTGCTCCCATTTTCAAAAGCCCACCATGGATTTTGAAAGAACTATTCTGGAAGAAGTGAGCTCTACCATTATGAGCTGGACGATCACACCTCAAATGCAGCAGGAATACCTACCTGAACTGGGAACCTGAAGATCAATCTTTACATCAAAGTCATGCACTTTGAAAAGATCTTCTGAGAGGTCACTGGCTGATTTAGAGTTCACATCTTTATCCTTCCCTTGACCCTGAAATAAAAACTACAGATAAGTCTCCAGTCCTTATCTGACCAGAGAAACAGAGATAAAAAAAGCTTTTTCCCCATTTCTGTCACAAACACACTTAAACACACTTAGTTTAGCTTTCATATCGCTAGAGAAATACAATTTTCTTTCCCCAAGAAAGAAAAAGCTGCTTCTTTTCTATGATAATGATCTGCAGGATACCTATTTGTAGCACTGAAGCATGCACATCTCCTATTAGTCATAGGCTTCTAGAGAAAAATGATGATGGGGGAGAAATGTAACAGAGACAAAAATGGAAACTTGCCTTACTCATGTCCTTTGGAGCGTCTGGTAATACACCAGACCCATATTTTGCATTAAGCTGGGCAAGAATGGCAGCTTGGACAGCAGGATCTCTGGACTGCAGAGGGGAAAAAAGAAAACAAAAAATGAGAGAGAAAGAAGGAAAAAAAAAATCACTATTTAAATTCACAAAAACTAGACTGTCATTTTGTTAAAACAGGGCTCATAGCTATGAATCTAGAACCGTAAGAGGCTGTAGATCAGTTAGCCCCATGTTCAGGATGTGACACACAACTGAAATCACCCTGATATCTGTGTAATGTAACAAACTAAAAGCTGTTTTTCAAAAAGCCTTTCTATGAGAAAATGAGAAATACTTCTCTTGCTGATATGGTTTGCTGCCATAATCACTCTTAACACTGCCACTAGATGTATTTGCATTCAGCTTACAGTTCTGGCTACTGGAGGAAAGAAATCTTTAGAAGACTATTTTCTCTACATAACAGCCGTCTACCATAATAAAATTACTCAGTTATGATTCTTTTCTAATAAAGACCTGTTTCAGAAATGATTATTGAATTCAAACCCTGCAATAAGATTCCTTTTCTACTCCCTTGGCAGTTTATGGAGAGAGATGAGAACCAACCTGACCAGTTCTTCTTTAAGTACTGATATCAGAACCATATACTATTCCAGAACAAGCCTCAACAAAGCCAGATTATGTAGAAGCAGGAGCTGACCACCTTGCTATCCATCATTTATATAGCTAGAGACTGCAGTAGCAGGTTTTACAACAGCGTTATGGGGGAAGTTTGTGTTGAACTACTTTATCCACCACAGGCCCAAAATGTCTGGTATCCTCTCATTTCACAGATCTTTCAAGAAAGTTTCAATCAACTAAAAGTGAAACTCACATCTGAAGCAAGCTGTCTCCCCAGAGCTAACTAATCTGAGTAATTCTACATATAAGAACCCACTAGACAAAAGTCTAAGCCACAGCTGCTTCCCCATGTACATACCCACATCACTCATGTCCTTCTCACTTTGCGTTAAAAAACAGTACTTTTTCCTTCTTTGAGGATAGTGAAACCAGGATCTCACTCAACTGTATCTCACCCTGGCACATGGAGCATTAATAGCATATGGCACAGTTGGAAATGAATACAAACAACATTTTCCTTCCTGTTCTCTGCATTACATTGGTTTCTGTTTCTCTGCAAATTGTCTCAATTGCACTTAAGTATTGCACTCACGTTAGACACTATTGTGGGCTTGCACTGTCGCCTAGTAAAGGGGTCCATTTGTTGGTTTTTCATGCTATGACTCTCAGCCTGAAGAAAAAGCACATGGTTTTGCAGTTAGCTACTTGCGCCCTTGTAAATCCTCCCACAGCACCCTGCCCATGCAAGCATTCATCAGCTACCTATAATATCAAGATCAGAGGAAAACCAGCAACAGCATTAGATTGGACAAATTTTAACACACTTACTGTCCCATGCTTCACAGGGCAAAACTGTCCTTGCTGAATATAACATACCAAATAGGTGCACAACTCTCAGGATTTGCTAAACAAGCTTATTTTTTCCTTATTAGAAGTGTCACTGCAGAGAACTGAGTATTTCCTTTACTTTTATTCTCTGAAGTCTCCTTTCTGATTTCTTTCCCAGATAAAATGCACTATGTCATTACTACAGTCAGTAATCTGCTGATAATTGAGTTGATCAAAAGGAGAAAGCAATCTGCTTTAAAATCATGTCATTTGCCTATATGAAAGAGTTTACAGATCATTAGAAAAATTAGTAACTTCACCATGCAATTATCCCCCTTTGCATCATTTCATCTCAACTTGTACAAAAGTATTAATTCAGCACTATTTACCACAAGAGCCTTCTCAGACTCAACGATATTCCACTCTCTATTTCTCTGGTTGATGTAACTGCAGAAAGGGAAACAAAGGAGGGTAGGGGGAAAGAAAAATAAAGTGACTGTCATTTATCAATCCCTACACAACAAAACGCCTGATAGCACTCTTGCAGCTTCATCCTGACCACAGATTACTCTTACTGCAACACAACTGCTACCTGGGGTATGTGGAAGAGGATTTACATTTTTAACAGTTTTAACTGAATCACAGGGACAAGCAAACACTAATAGAGCCATCATGATACACATTTCATGAATATACTGTACATGAAAGAAGAGAGAAAATCTGACCATTAATTCACTACTGCACTAGTTTCTCTTCTCTGTGTATTTTGATTGATATAATTTAAGAAAGAAAATTCCCAATATCTGTTTCTTACCTGATTGCTGATATGTTTTTTGTTCGTTGACGATCCAGGGCCTCTGCTCTCTCTTCAAGTTCATTAAGCTGATCTTGAATCTGTTTAGCTTTATCTTGGTCCCCCAAGTCCTCAGCCATAGCCTTCAATCAAACAGTAACTCATTAGGCACTACTCCTTACCTCAGAGCTAGTCAGAGAAACAAGGGGTAGACTCATGAATCAGGAACTAACCCTATTTCAGCTGCAAATGCTCTAACCTGCATGGTAAGAATAAAACAAAGAGCTAAACTCTCCTTACAGCAAAAGGCAAAACAGGACTTACTCTGAAGAGCTCTGAAAACCGCTGAAACCCCTTAAACGAAGGAAGGCACATGAACACTAGTCCCATCATGAGGAGGACAAGTCAGCTGGATGATTTAACATCACTATTTACCAGCTCAGGAAAAGAATTATTATTTCTGCAACTGTGAGTTGCCACTTTCAGGGAGTTGGAGAATCCCCTACTACACCGCCAGACCAACAACATTAGCTTATTATGCCACCTGGTGACAACAAGCAGCAACTGCAGCCTTCTGCAATGGAAAACTAACAATTTACATATTGGCGCATAGTAAAATAATGACCAAACAATACGGTTAAACCAGGAAATGTAAAACTAAAGATCAAGACGAACTCTTTGTTTTTGACTGTATATCAAGCACGAATTTCTTGTAAAAGGACTGCACAAATAAAACCAAAATGTGTTATGCCTGTCTTCAGAGATAATGAAGGCTGTTTTCTTGACTTCTCGGCTTTGGTTTCTCAAGACTGTTAGGTCTTTTTGTAACAGGAGGTCTACATGTAAAACAGTTCAGTGCAAGTAAATCTTTTGGCAATGCATTCTTTTCAATATAAAGTGAATTTCAATATAAATATTCGGTCACCCCTTAAGTAAAAGACAATTTAACATGACTTTTTTTCCCCATTTTAAAAAGTATAGGAAATGAACTTTCAAATGGGGTACTCTGGGGGAAAAAGAATAAAAAGGAAGAGGTTTCTTCTAAAGCAGCCTAAGACCTTCTTGTTTGAAGGACACAAAAAGACAGCCATAATTGTTGGCAATTGCCCTTAGGAAAAGAAAAAAAGCAATAGCTTAAACTGGGTGTTCTGAACTCAGCAATGAACCTTGAGATCCACCTTTTAGCTGCAGAGTTAAAGTCAAGCTTACTGCTGACTACTGCCAAAATCCAGATGAGCTCTTCATGAGTTCTTCAAAATCAAAGACTGCATTAAACTTGCAGGCATCATCCCATCTCTCACCTTCTCCTTTAACAGCTGAGTTTTCTTCATTGCATAATTTGGAGGTGCTTTTCTGAACCTTTCCTTCTCTTTCACAATCTGTAAGATGCAGAGGAAACAAGAAGATGCAAATATGAAATGTCTATTTCAATACTTGGACACTAGAAACAATAGATCAATCACTGTAGAAATGTACTTACTGCCACAGAATTTTTACGCATGCTCTCTCTGCTGCATTTTTAAATCTGTCACTTGGTAATGAGTTACAGCCCCATTCCCCCACTTACAGCCTACAAAAATCTGATGCTGGTCAGTATTAAACAAGTATTAAACTGCAGAAACTGTGCTAAATGCATGTTAGCTGTCAGCTTTCCAGAACTTGAGAACCAAGTTGCCATACTGAGGTTAGGAGCTCAGAGCTCTGCTACAGAAGTTCAAGAGGAGGTAACAGGGCACAAAGGATGAAGCAAAACAGGAGTGAGCACCAAACAACAGCTGGGTCACCGAGCCACTCTATTCAGTTATGCAACTTCATTGTGAGCCTTTTATCTTCTTCTTAGGGAGCAAATACTACAATCATTTTGCTTTGTAACAGCTAGTGCTCTACTCCATGAGTTCCTGTCACCTTTAAGCACTGCCACAGCTTCACTACAACACACTGTTTACCTCTTCAATGTCCTGGTCATTAAACTTGTAGTTGAGAGCTTCTTTGATGGACACTTCCTTCTTGTTTATCTCATCTAATGTGGGTAGCTGCATCCCAGCAGAGAACATCTAAACACAAGAGACAAGGAGGTTACTTTCCACTAACTATTCTTGGCAGAAGGTTGCTAAGAAGCAGCTAAAGTCTTGCAAACTTACCGCTTCTTTCCACTTCATAAACTCACTTTCAGTAAATTCCTGATTTGAGACAAACTCCAAACGAAACACACGTGAATCACTGCCATGCCTGCAACAAGAAAGTAACAACATCCCTCTCTGATGGTGCAGGGCTGCGATTTTGGATCTATAAGCGCAAACTGACTCAAGCAGCCCAAAACCAGACGCTTAGGCTACTTTTGTGGCTCACATGCTATCTACTTCTGACTTCAGTCAGGTCAGCCACAGGTCAGGAGCATAGATCAGCTGCCGGTAGTAATTCAAAGGAATACAGACAGTGAGTCTGCAGGAAACAGTTGTGGAGTTGTGGCAGTAAAACCCTCAGAAGGAAACAAACAGATCTCTCTCACACCTAAACCTTGTATTTGGTGGCCCATGGCATGATCTTCAGAAACACAAAGCTCCTCCATGTTTGGACCAGTAGAAGTAACCTTTAAGCAGTACTGAATTACACAATGCTGGAGCCAATCCCTTATCTAATTTTTCACTTGTTGAACTGGCAAAAGCCAGAAATCACTAAACTTTTCCTGTGGAGCACTACCTTTGGCACTACCACCTAATTACCACTACTATACTGCTACTAGCAGTACTAAAACTAGTTGCCATGATGTAAATTTCACTCAAAGCATGGAGCTCTCTTCTGAGGTAGCCTAAGAAGTTACTGAATGTTGTCACACTAGATTTAGACAAGACATTCTCCACGTGCCTCCCTGTTTCTCCCCAATGGTTAATGTCTTTTTGTCTTACAGGATGTTTTGTATTTTAACTGTTAACCTTCACCTCATGATTCTTATAAGGATCCGAGAGTCTGTACTGAAATCAGACTCCACTGTCCACTGTCTCAAAGACTGGTATGAGAAGCTGAGATGAGACTCCACACTATCCACTGCTTGAGAGATGGGTGGGAGGAGCTGAGATACGACTCCTCTGTCCATTATCCCAAGGATTGCTTACGGACATGTGCAGTTAAAGAGCTGGCTGCAAGACCAGCAAAACTGGATGCACGCGATCCACCAAGAATGTGCAGTACATTAAGAACAAAGGTACTCTCCCCAGCACATAATAAAAGGGGAAAAAGGTAATCACCGTGGTCCTCACACACCTCTGATGACGAATATGGACCGTTGTGGTCACCCACCACCAATGACAACTGCTGACTCCGGGTGACACCCACACCACTGAAGATGACTACAGACCCTCGGGACGCCACTGGATACACAGTAGTGACTATCTCTCTGCACTCCGAATTCTTGCTCAGTTTCTGTCCTTTTTCCCCGATCTGTCCTATCTCTATCTTTTTAATAATAATAAACATCATAATCTTTTTGTATCTTTTTATAATAAACCAACTGATCAATTATGGTACTTGACCTCACTTGTGTCTCAATGTCACTCTGGGGATCACAAACAAAACATTTCCGACACTGGATCCCACACTTTATCCAGTCGCACCGTGACAAAGGGCCGTAAGAACAACCAGGAAATCCGATGCTACCTTCAATTTCTTTCCTCCAAAATATGTTTTATATTGTAACACGTATACCAGACCCAATTGTGTATGCCTTTAAATGATACGTATTTTCTCACATCTGATAACAGCAGCAGAAAAAAAGATATGAGTATTGTGAAGCTCGAGGTACAAACTGCTCAGATCTCAACACAAACACAAGTCCCTGCATGAGATTTCTTTTTCCTCATCATTTCCATCATGCCCAAGGGGAATAAAAACCAAACCAACCAACCAAACCTCAATATTTTAGGAATAAGTGTTGTGGCATGGTCCAATCTGCTTTTTAGCTCTCACCTCCAAACCACACACAGAACATTATTTGCTATGGAGAGGACAGTGATTCATGAACTGATGAGGATTACTTTGGTACCTTACCTCAACTGTAGTCCTTTGTTTGTCCGAGTACCACCAAGCTGGTAAACCTTTGCAGTCTCTACCACACCAGTTATTTCAGCAACCTGTATCACAGAGTAAAATAAACAAGAGGGGTTTTTTTGTGTCCTGGAATATAACTGGCATATTCAAGCATTTTCATCAGAGATCAAAAACCTTAATCTAACTAACAATTCTAACTAGATTAAGGAAGGCAAGATTCTTCAGTGTACACTATCAGGTAGTGAATTAGTTGTGTCTGAATTCATGTATCACCTTTAGGTTGGCAAATTATACCATCTGAGTGCTTGATGCAGTTTTTTCATCTCTCAGTTCTGCCTTCCTGACCAAATGGTGTCCACTTTTCTACTCTATTTCCTTTTCAATTAACACAGGTTTGGTTTAGCATATGTCCCAAATGAAACACACCAGTGCTGCTCACATACTAAACACAGCCCCTCTAGGGACTTCTTATAATGCAGTTTTAATTATTGCATCTTATGATTGTGCAGTTACAGCAATGAAACAGAAAATCAAAACTGTGTTCTCAATCACCCTCTCTTCTGAGGCATATTGCTGTGGTAGAAACACTTTGTAAAAAGAACTGAAACCACACAGTAACTTGGGAACATTCCCAGAAAAAAGAAGTGAATATTACTCATCCTTACGTGGTCAAAGCAGAGTGCTGAACCTCTAGTTTGCAATACAAATGATGAGACAAGACAGCATGAACCAAAGCTGGAAGAACAGGCTTTGTCATTGCTCTGTCTCTCCCACTAAATCTCTCTCTTCACCTAGCTGGTCTCCTCCACTTCAGCAGCAGCAATTACATTTTCTTATTCTAAGCAATCTTTTTATATTAATTACACAAACAATCACAGGCACCTGAGAGCTGCAAAGCTTCAAATATTATATTACAGTCCTATAAAAAGAACTAAATCCCTTGGAAGTAAACTCACCCGATAAACAGGTTTGCTGTTGTGGTTTCCAATGCCAATTCGGACAAAGCAGCCAGTGACTGTCTTGGCAAAGAAGGGCATATGACACCAGCGTTCCAGCTTGTGTCGTGATAACCGCACTCGGTTCAGCTCTTCAGGCAAGGACACTGGCTGAGACTTAGGAGGAATTTCTTCTTTCCTGATTCGGGAAAGAATAAAGAAAAGAAAGTAGAGGCATAATCACCAGAAAAGGGGTCCTGAGCTAGGTACAGCATGAGTGCTAACTATTTGAATTGTCACTAAAAGGAAGGATTTATCATGCACCAGTTGACTGTAGGTATGCGAATTTAGCATTCATGAGAAAGGCTTAATGTAAAGTCCCAGACTTGTTATCTCTGATACCACGAAGCAGACTCATACATCAATGCAGTTTATAGGCCAGTGCTTTAAGATAAGCCAGCACACATCTCTACCCTGCTAGTATGCCAGGGTTCTGCAGCTGCTCATCTCTAGGATTAAACACATTGCAAACAACAGTGTAAATGAGGCTCAAGGTAACAGCAGGAAACTGCAGTTGCAAGCTTATCCAGGGTAAATCAGTCCCATGCACCATTATATAGAAGCCAAGGACTCAAAATCTGAGCAACGCAGGTGTACTCACAGGCAAAACCACTTTAGAGACACTGAATTGCCCCCAAACAATCTTCTATGACAGTACGTGTGTACATGAAGTGGATCTTTTTATGAATACACACTTACAAGTAACCGTAGTGTAGTGCTTACTACTTACTCTTCCTCTTCGTCAGAGGATGACGATCTGGAAGAGCGATCACTTTTCTCACTAGACTTATCATCCTCCTCCTCCTCTTCGTCATCAGAGTATACTTCACTGGTTTTTAATGGCTGTTTTTTTGCAAGCAATTCAGCTGGGCGAAGGAGGACAGAGAATAAGGCAAAATAAGCTGAAAATCTTTTATGAAAGCTTCCTCTTAGAGCTGAAACCTTACTGTTGTTTTTAAAACAGAAAAAAAGAGGCAGGTAGCTGTTTATTCTATGCTGGATCCAAGTGCCACATGTTCAAATCCACTAGCAAGCTAAGCACTCCATATTAGACATTCAAAGAGAGAAATCAAAGTATTTAAAAGCATCTTAAATCCCAGCTATACTTATCTTCAGTCTCCCAACTTGACTGCACATAGTGATACAAGATGGGCATAACAGCTGGATATACAAGATAAAACTATTATGATGAGACAACTCATTGTTATTTCACAAGGAAAAAAAATCTCATGTTCGGAGAGGACCACAACAGCACCCAGCAGAGTAACAAAAAAGGTTGCATCAAAAGTCTGGCAAGACTGACAAGATGATGTACCAGTGAAGAAACCAGCAAATGTAGACAAGGTAGCACAAGTACAATAAACATAGTTTGGATGGTTAAAGATTAAATAACAGAATCTAAGCAACCAATTAAAATCCATGAAATAAACATTACAAAGTGCCATTCAATGGACTACAATGAAAGTTTGCTTTGTTTTCAGACCATTACAAAGAGGGGCGAGGCAGAGGAATACAGCATCAGTGATACCCAAACAAAACTCAAGGTTATCATGTTGGGCAAGAGACCAAGGAAAACACAGACACAATTCACTGACTCCAAGGTGTAGGGCTGTTGTTATTAACTAGAGACAGGAAGTAGCACTTTCAGAAAGCTGTAACAATGTCTCAAAAATCGCAGCAGTAGCAGCAGGCTTTCATACCTGTTCTGTTCTTCCTTTTCTCTCTTTCTGCCTTTAGCTCCTCCATTGCCTGAGATTTCTTGTCTAGCTTCTCATCCCGCTTTGATCGTCGCTCTTTGTTATGTGACATGACCTAAAAACACACACAGAAGAACCCTCAACACCAATCCACAAATTGAAATGACTGTTTGCACACTTTGAAAACTCCATTTTGAAATAGTTTTTTTCCCCAAGTTCATTTTTAGAGGCTACGGAGAGTGAAATCAATCTAAAGAGTATTTCTTTTTTCTACTTCAATGAACATATTTACACTTCAATGTTTCTGCTACCAAGTTTTAGTCTCAAAACTCCTCCTTAAAGTTAAAAAAGAACTAGACAAATAAAATGGAAGTAATTATGCAACAAGTAATGAGAAAAACCTGGGTGAATATTCTTCCAAGTCTTGATTCTTGTCTAATCAAGACACTCGTTCTCATTCAGTTGTAAAGAGAAAAGTTACGTTAAAAAATATTTAAAGCAGAAATAAAGTTGTGTGTAAAGTCTGCAATATGGATCCAAATCGTGAATGCTGTAAGTCTTCTAATCTTTTCAGTTTCTAATGGGTTGACCTGGATTAACAGGTAGCACCAAAAGCAGTTTTTATAACAAACATAAGAGACAGTCATTTGAAGTAAGACAAAGTAATTTCTAGAAGGCACTCTGAAAGAACTCTGCAAAGATCCTTTTACATATGCATATGTGTAGACATATCTACACATTGTGTATTATATAAGGGACTACGTAACTGTAAACATGCATGTATATACATATGGAGTTGAGGGGCTAGAGAGATGAGATTCACTCCATTTAACATGTCCCTAATGGAAAACTCATTTCACCTAATTTTACCTAGGTGTCAAACACCTATTTCACTAGAAAATAACATGGAGTGAATTGCCAGCTGGAGATGCCAGCTGCAGATGCTTTCCTCCATTGCACGGAGGAAACAAGCGCAAATAAGCAACTAGTTCTTAGTTCTTAGATGGCTAAAGTCAGATGAAACCCATCCCATTCTGGGAGCCTATCTGCCCAGACTCTATAAATAGTTAAGGTCATGGTCTTAACCATTTGAAACCACAGCCAATTCAGCCAGTTGAAACTACAGTTCTGTTACAGAGACCTCAATCCCACAACTGGTATTATCCTCTTTCTACTGGAGGTGGACAAACTATAGAACTACTTCTGCTCCTCCTAGCATTCAAGCTTTTTCTTGACACCCCTACCTGTAGAAAATAAGCAGTCTTTCCATTGTATGTGCATGCAAAGTAATTAGGACAACAGCTCATAATTTTCTGGCCTGTTCTCTCAAGATTTCAATTGCAAGAAAGACTGCATGTAATGTTTCAGGCTGAATGACAACTTTGGCTAAAGGAACTGCAAAAGGTTGTTCTCCTGTTCTCATATGGAAGGACTATCGCAGCAACTCTAGATACAGCTGCAACTTTGCATTTTTCATTAGAAGGAGTTATCAGTGCACCCCTCAGCAGACCAAAGATGTTAATTTCTTTAGATGAAGTGCAAAGGCTAAAGGTAGCTTGAGTGTATAAATGAACTAAATTCTGACCTGCTTACCACACTGCTTGACATTAAGGGGAAACAGGGGCAGACAGAGGCAGCATCCTATCCCCTACTGCCAAGGGAAAAAGGTTTGTTACTAAGGATAATTTTATTTCCTACCTGGGATTCCTGGATCTGGGTGAGTTTTTTCTTCTCCTGCTCTTCCTCTTGCTTTTTCTTTTTCTCTTTCTTTTCTTTCTTTTTTGCTGTTTTTAGTTTCTTCTTGATTTCAAACCTAGTGGCAGATATTGAAACAAAAAGAATGTATGATAGAATGCTCTCTCCCTGAGTGAGCAAAGCACCACTCAGATGCTATTACAGCTTAAGCTGTTAGTAGGCTGTAAGGAATACTTCCATTGCTTGCCCCAGATGGATAACCCTTTAACACTATCCTGCCCCCTATTCCCATCCCCTTCCTTCCCCAAGAAAAATAAGGTGAAGAAAAGCTGAGGACAGAAAAGTGCAGACAACAGACAGCTAACCTTTAGTGCTGATGAAACCACATAGTAATGGCTACTCCCCAGAAATCTGTCCTTACTCCATCTTCTCCAGTGTAGTGACCATTGCATGTTGCCTCCAACTCTAAAAACAATTGGCTATTTTGCATCATTTGCATTTCAACAGCCAAAAATGTGGGTGTTTAAAGCCACTATCATGCTAACTTTTTCAGCTTAAACTCCAGCTACCTACTAGTACTGGTCTGTATAAGGATGACTGCCAAGAAGTCATAGCGAGTCCTCCTTCAGTAGCTACATTCCAATGAGACTCAGGCAGTTTCTGTAGTCCAATACAGGCACTACCATTTCTACCTTCATGAAATATGTCACCCTGAAATCTTATTTTCAGCCACTGTATTCAGAGGAGTAGTGATTACACTAGAATTGTCCTGTGACTGAGATGCCACTGCACCATGAACTGGTCACTGCTTTAGTGAAGTGTGCATACAGACAAACACATGAAGAAAGATTACTTAACTTCCAATAACTGAAATTCAAAATGTGTTATCCACATGCATATTATACAGTCCATTCTTCTTCAGTCCTTTATACCTGGATTTTGTAGACAAGAAACTGAAGTGCCAGACGAACTCATTGCCCTTTACATCTTTAACATGAAGCATATTACACAAGGCACAGGCATTGTATCACAGTGCCTGCTGTAATACAAATGAACTCACAGCACAATGTACATACAAAAAGCTAGACAGCATTTTGAAAGATCCAACTTACCATAGAGTTAAATAACTATCACCCCCCTCCTTAGTTCTACCTGCCAACTCCTTTACATAGAATAGGGAAAACTTGTTTAATATTAAATCAGCAACTCAAGCTTGTTTGTATCAAGTATTCTCCAGTGTTCATTCTAAAAGACAGACATTGAGTTAGCATGGAATAGTGAATGAAGTAAAAAAATATGGTGTCCTTCTACCTGATCTAAATCCAATCTTTCACTCATTCTGATCCCTTTGAGGATAGCAGCAGACTAGAGAAGACATTGAAAGCTGTATTAAAACCACAGACAGACAGGGCTCTAACTATGGCTTGGACAAATGGTCTGACGGTAGCTTGTATTGACAAGATTTACTCAGATGTGAGTCCGCCAGAGAAATTTCTCAGCAAGTGAGGAAAGAGAGAAGTCACTGAAGAGAGAAGCAACTGGAGAAAACTTGCCCTATATGTGCCAAATTTCTCATTTCAGACACATGGAAAGAAAAATACTTTTACTACAAGGGAACTGCAACACCCCCAAGTCCTCCTCAGGGCTGCTCTCAATTCAATCTCCACTTGCCTGTAGTTGTGCCTGGGATTGCCCTGACCCACATGCAGGGCCTTGTACTTGGCCTTAATGAACTTCATAAAGTTCACATTAGCTCACTTCTCAAGCCCGTCAAGGTTGCTCGGGATGGAATCCCTTCCCTCCAGTGTCAACCACACCGCACAGCTTCGTGTCATCAGCAAACCTGCTGAGGGTGCACTCAATCCCACGGTCCATGTCACCAGCAAAGATGTTGAATAGCACCAGTCCCAAAACAGACCCTGGAGGAACACTCACTTGGACATACAGCCATTGACCACAGCTTTTTTGAGTGAGACCATCCAGCCAACCCCTTATCCACCAATGCTATAGTAGCCATTGTAGAAGGCCACCAAATTTTCCAGACACCATTTGCCCAAAGTGAAGGCATGTTGGCTGTCACAAATCATCCTTTCACTATTCATTTGCGTTAGCACAGTTTCGAGGAGGACCTGCTCCATGATCTTGTCAGGCACTGCGGTGAGAATGTCTGGTCTGTAGTAGCCTGGGTTTTCATTTTTTCACTTTTTAAAATGCAGTAATATGGCTACAACAGTAACTTTCAGACACTGACTTTTGCAAGAACACACAGAACTCTTGCCAAGTCCTTCTCAACTTGCTACAAGGACAGTTTATGCCAAAAAAAAGAAACCCTACAATGAAGCTTAATTCACTTCATAGTGCTGAATGCTTGGACCCAAAAAATGAGAGCAGTCAGCATGCTCTCCATGCTGTATGAATTCTCCATGCCTGTATGAATTTGCTGCCAGATATCAACAGATATAAAATTCACCTTCTTTTGAGCACTTCTCTCTTCTCTATCCGGTTAAACAGCTCCTGCTCTCTCTCCTTTTCCGTCATTTGCTCCAGACGAGCTCGGTCTTCTTCATCTCCCATCAGATCTTCTCCATAGCCATCATGGAATTCCTCATCTTCAGATGAAGAATCTGAATCTGAGCTAGATGAGGAGCTATTGCTTTCTGAGTCAGAGACTTCTCCTAAAACAAAAATACAAGGCAGCAAGATTCAACTGGAGCAAACCCAAGCACTCCACCATAGCTTGTTAGCAAAGAATACCAAGAATAAATTTTACACTCCTCCTCCACATACTAAAAGCATACATATCATAGAATAGTTAAGGTTGGAAAGGACCTTAAGATCATCTACTTCCAACACACCTGCCATGGGCAGGGATGCCTTACCTCAGACCATGTTGCCCAAGGCTCTGTCCAAGCTGGCCTTGAACACTGCCAGGGATGGAGCATTTACCATTTCTTTGGGTAGCCTGTTCTAGTGCCTCACCATCCTCACAGTAAAGAACTTCTTCCTGTTATCTAACCTGAACTTCCCCTGCTTAAGCTTAAGTCCATTACCCCATCGCTACAGTCCCTGATGAAGAGTCCCTCTCCAGCATCTTTGTAGGCCCTTTTCAGATACTGGAAGGCTGCTATGAGATCTCCACGCAGCTTCTCTTCTCCAGGCTTAACATGAAAACTAAACAGGAGGAAACACTTTATTACTGTAAGATATGCATGCTAAATATGGTAAAATTAGTGGTATTACATGTGAACACAAACTGGGTTGTAAGTAAAAATTCCTAATAGAACAAGCAAATTTCAGGAGGCCTTTTAGTTAGTGTGTCAGGGACTTAAGTTTAGGATTCTATGCCGGTATGCTTTTATGTCTCTGAGAAATTGTTTATACATCCAGCACTTTAAGTGCATGTGTGCACCTCAAATCCCACTATTAATTACCATCAGTGCTCCCAATTACAGCAATCTGAGAAACTAAAATTTGTTGTTTGAAGACTGCAACACTACAAGACACTACTTCAGAAGATAAAGTTCAGACACATTACACTCAGGACTGCCAAGGCTATGATGCTCCACTGCTGTAACGAGCCCTCCCAGCCAGGCTTAAGAAACAGCTGATTCCCCAATAATATAGGGTAACATCACCTTTAAATTTGATCGAAGTCCAGGTGCTTTGATTATTTCACCTAATTTACTACATTACACCAAACGGCAAAAGCAGGCATTAGGATTCTTTCTCTCACTTTCATTCTAGTCTCAGTATTTCTGGAAACTCACAGCTTTGCAAGCTTACACTGTGAAAACACTTGACTTGTAAGTGCTGATATATACTCCCTTCAATCATTTCATGCTTTGGTCTGTCTCCACTGTGCTTAATATACTTAAAAGTGTAGGCTCCTTCATATACTTTCTTAACTTTGCTGGGTTTTTTGTATCAACTGAAACTGCAACTAACACCCTGCAAATCTTCATGGGCATAATGAAAACAGGAAAGAACATAGGAATTCTGCCCAGCATTGGAACAGATTCAATACTTATGTTAAAAAATATTCTGACAAAGTTATAGTAATGATTTTTCTTCTCCCACGTCAGTGTAAATGTGCAAGAATTCCAATTCAGAGCAAATGCATGCAAGATAAGCTATTTGCATCATGCAGCCCCATACTCCTCTCCCTCTGTCGTCACAAGAAGTTTGGAGAGGAAAAATACATCAATGGGAATAAAAGAAAACACTACCCACACGACAGATGGGACATGCTAGAATGAAAAAAAGAATTTTCCAGGAGAAAGTTAAGTAGTGACACACTTTACACATCCTTCAGCTGAAACAGTATTTAGTGTGGCAGTTGCTTACAATAATGCTATACTGAATTACATGCACTTCGAACCATGGCAAGTTTAAGAGTCATCCAGATTACCAGTAACACAAAGAAAAATCTTTGAAGACAGTCTTTAATTTCACCATTTAACACTACTCTTCAGTGTGCACAAAAAGGTGATTTCGCACTGTAAGTAGATGCATATGTGTTATCTTACCCTCTTCAGGTGCTGAGCTCTCAGCAGAGCTGTCTTTATCTGAGCTGCCTGAAGAGGCAGCTTTGTTTGTCTGCTTCTTCATGGTTCCTTTCTTCTCTGTCTTACCCGCTTTGCCTTTTTTCTTGTTTTTAGAACCTCCAACAGTCCACTGCAAGGAAAGAACCAAGAAAAGGGTCATGAGACATGAACTCTTCTCCCTCCCAGAAAACAGTGGAGTAAAAACAACTGAGAAACAGTGACCTGACAGTGACAAATCAACCATACAAGGGAAAAAAAAAAAGAAAAAAAGGGCAAAAAATAGGAAACTTTTCAAATTAAAGCATTTAAAAGGTTCCTTCAAAAAAAGGCAAAAAATAGGAAACTTATCAAATTAAAGCATTGTCATGGTTTAAGCCCAGCTGATAACTCAGTACCAAGCAGCCATTCCTCACACCCCACCCTTCCTCCCCCCCAGCTCCCAGAGGAATAGGGAAGAGAATTGAAAGAATGTAACTCCCACAGGTTGAGATAAGAGCAGTCCAGTAACTAAGGTATAACACAAACCACTGCTGCCACCACCAATAAGAACAATGATAAGGGAAATAACAAGGGAGAGAATACAACCGCTCACCACCTGCTGACTGATACCCAGCCCAACAGAGCAGCGGTCCAACCCTTCTGGGTGACTGCCCCCAGTTTATATAGTGGGCATGATGTGCTGTGGTATGGAATATGTCTGTGGTCAGTTTGGGTCAGGTGTCCTGTCTCCCCCTCCTCCCTGGCAGAGCATGACGCTCAGAAAGTCCTTGGTCAGAGTAAACATTACTGAGCAGCAGCTAGAAACATCGGTGTTATCAGCGCTGTTCCCAGGCCGAAAGTCAAAAACACAGCATTGCACCAACTAAGAAGGAGAAAAAATGACTGCTACTGCTGAACCCAGGACAAGCATTTAAAAGGTTGAGTTTGGGAGATACGGAGTGTTGAGTAGTTTTGTGTTTCTCTTAATAAACAGTTATCAGTGCAAGCCAACAGTTGGTAGGACACTCCTTTAAAAAACAAAACAATTAAGACTTCAGAGTCTGCAATACCCACCAGGAGAAAAGAGGTACTGAAAACATTTTCCTAGGAAAATGATTTTAAACAAGTGACCAACTGCATTTGTAAAGATTAGCTTCAGTTTACTACTATTCAAGAGAAGCAACAGATGTGTTTCCAAAACTAGTTTTTTCAAGAGCAAGATATTCATAGAATGATAGAATGTTTTGGATTTGAAAGGACCTCAAGATCATCTACTTCCACCACACCTGCCATGGGCAGGGATGCCTCACCTTAGACCATGCTGCCCAAGGCTCTGTCCAAGCTGGCCTTGAACACTGCCAGGGATGGAGCATTTACCATTTCTTTGGGTAGCCTGTTCTAGTGCCTCACCATCCTCACAGTAAAGAACTTCTTCCTGTTATCTAACCTGAACTTCCCCTGTTTAAGTTTAAACCCATCACCCCTTGTCCTATCACTACAGTCCCTGATGAAGAGTCCCTCCCCAGCATCCCTGTAGGCCCTTTTCAAATACTGGAAGGCTGCTATGAGGTCTCCACGCAGCTTCTCTTCTCCAGGCTGAACAGCCCCAACCTTCTCACCTGTCTTCATACAGGAGGTGCTCAAACCCCCTCATCATCCTCACGGCCTCCACTGGACTTGCTCCAACAGCTCCATGTCCTCCTTATGTTAAGAACATCAGAACTGCACACAGTGCTCCAAGTGGGGTCTCATGATATTTAAGAGATTTCATGCAAGCACACCAGTTGTACATGGCACTCTGCAAAAATCTCAGTTTTGCCAAAAGTACACAGCATCTGTATTTTCATGCAAGAACCCAGTAGCACACTCGCCCAGACGGTAATGCCGCTGCCTTCATCTACGTATAAAGCCAGAATCAAATCAGAATCACAGAAGTCAAGAAAAAAAATAACTAAATGTCAAGTCTTGATTTTCTCTTAATATAATATCTTCAATTAACTTAGACTTCAGTTTCCAAGTACAAGACTTATCCCACCACACACTCAAGTAGCAACTTTAAATCCCAAAGTCCCAGGATGAGAACCATTTACCTTACAGTGTGATTTCTTATCAGAATTTTTGCATGGTCCCAACTAACTGGTTAAAGCCAGAAGGGAACAGAGCCTGTAATGACTGCAAGTGTATTATTTTAAGGCTTTGCAACATTTTGCACTTCACTACCTCTCCTAGAAATTCTCCAGGCATAAGACCTTCAGGGATAAGACAGTTTCTTTCTAAATATATATATTTAGACTGTGACCCTCTTTGTACCTGTATATTACTCTCATCTTTCATGCACATCACCACCACGCAGTCTACTACAAAAATATGTCCCTAATTCAAGTGAGCAAATACTTTTCTACATAACTGAGACCTTGAGATGAAAACTGCTCCAACTGGGGAAAGAAACAAAAAAGAAATCTCTAGATTTGACCTCAGGTGAACACAAAGTTCAGCCTTCTCATCTATTCACCCCCTCCTAGGGGATGAATCAAGTCCATTTCTGCAGGTAGTAATCATCCCATCAAATCTGATGATTTCTACCTGATTAGGCACCATCTTCAGAGAACCCTGGTGTTCAAATACTCTAAATGAAACTCATCCGAGTAGTTAGAGGCTACTATCTGACCTACTACCTTTAGAATTTCCTTGGGTTTGTTAACTCTCACAGCTAGCCTTGTACCTTCCACATTACCAACTGCTTCATAATCATTCTTAAGCACCAGCTCTGTATTCAGAAGTATCAGTCAGAGACCAGGCAGTTTTCTTTTCTGAGGCAGAAGTATAGCTACCTAGTGGTGAGCCCTGATTGCAATCTATACCCTGTGCAGTTATCCCAGCCTGTTATAGTCCATATGATAGGTGAAAAACCGCACAGAAAGCACCTGACTTCATAAAGCCTGAGCTTGCATTCAAGTCTCTGTAAAATTCCACATTGAAGCTTTATTTATTCAGTGTTACAATACTGCTGCCTGATAACATTCCTAGTTCACTATGCCCAAGTAGATCAGTTAAGAACAAGCTTGTACTTCACCTGAATCTGCTGAAACCTCAACACTAAGGAATCATTTCCCAGGTATTACAGAAGAGTGCTATTTGTTCAGGAGCTCACCTCCTGCCAGCGCACCAGTGAGAACACACCAGTGAGAAAGGGAGCATTTAGCCATGAGGAGCAGAGCCCCCTGACCCAGGCAGGCAGAAGTGTCTCCTTCCCAGCGCTCTGTCACTTCTTTTCAGTGTTCTAAAGCTGAATTGTACCTTGTGTCAGCATGCTGTACAGCAAGAAGGAAGCACAGAGAAAGCCATAGCACATACCACAGTTCTATCAAGACCTCGAGAGGTCATGCTGAGATGAAAGAAGTTAAGATCAGACAAAACCAGCGTGACTTCAGTTGTTAATAAAATGTTTAATAGCTGTAGATACATGTATTACAGATCACTGTTCTCGGCCTTTAGCTTACAAGTGGAATTGTGGAGAGAGCCTGGGTCCAAGAAACCAGGACTGAAGAGAAAGCTGTGTGACAGCCTCTTAAACAAAAACAAGTAATAAGAAAAAACCCTGCCCTAATCTAGAATATTTTGTGAAGGTTACACTTCTCGCTTATGGAAGTGACCACTATGCCTTTTAAGTCATAATAACTGGTTGTCACCTCCCACTTCCAGTGCTGTCTGCCAAATCTTTCCTCATCCAACTCATGTGCCTCAGGGGTTATTTAGCTACCCCAATCTCTCATGAATGCCTGGTCATTTCTGGTACCACTACAGGACCAGACACGGGTTTGAGCAAGCTTTATGGACAAACAAATCAGTGCAGGACATAGTCAGTATGATACTCTTTCAGGCTCACAAATTGCTCTGCAGGCTCAATAAACATCAGTTGTCATTTGGATACTGAATGACCACTCTTGTTCAGAGAGAGATTAGGCAACATTGAGTTTCTTCTTACAGCAGCAGAAGATTAACAGAGATTTGCAGGTTGGGGAGGGAACAGGATGCACAGGACACAATACATGAGGAAACATGAACATGACAACACTAGAAAGGCATGGCAACCTGCAGCTCGATCCAGAGTCTTGTGCCCCTTCCTCAAGCTCTGGCAAACCAGTGGAAATCAGAAACGCAACGACATATTTGCATGTAACATCTAGTAAAAACAAACACAGTTACAGTCAGAAGCATTTGTTTGCTCTGTTCCCCTTAACTCCATGCATCTCAAACTGCAAACAATAAGCAAAATATGCCTTCTACTGCAGCTTCTCCAGATTCCCTCTTCCGTGCTCCAGTCAGGCACAGCCAGTCAACACTTCTCACATGCTTCCCATAAACAGCTCCTCTATTCACTGCTGCCTCCTTAGCCACCATCTGGAACCCTCCATGGTTCCAGATACAGCAAGTTAATAACCCCATGCAGAAGGGTACTGCAATGTGGCTTTCTGCTTATTGTTTAGTACTATCGAACAACAGAGCTTTATGGTTCAGTCACAGCAAGTAGCCAGAAGAGCATTTCAAATTTTCCTCTTCCTTTCAAGGTTCACAGCGTTAACAGCTTGCATATTTTCTCCAAGAAATGGTTGGAATCAATGATCTTAAAGGTCTTTTCCAAACTAAACGATTCTGTGATTCTAAGAAGTCCAAGTTAAGCCACAGTACCCAGAATGGACTGCCAACAGCAACAACAAACCCCACCACGTTAGAAATTTGCCAGATTTAGAAATCAGCTTCCACAAAAGCAACTACACAAAATTATTGAAGAAAACCACTTATAGCTCAGCAAACCTGAAACATATTTTCACTGAGGAGATGACTTGAGACTGAGGGAAAAGAA
Source organism: Psittacus erithacus (assembly GCA_009867235.2). Classification (NCBI taxonomy): domain Eukaryota; kingdom Metazoa; phylum Chordata; class Aves; order Psittaciformes; family Psittacidae; genus Psittacus; species Psittacus erithacus. The sequence continues at coordinate 27,300 of WYDI02001605.1, forward strand.
AAGGAGAGAAAAAACTAAGTGAGCTCAGAGTACAGAAAGCAGTAGAATTGTTTTGCCCCCCGCTGCTCACATAGGTACTGTGTGAACAGAGAAACATAGTGACTAAATCCACTGAGATTTTATTTTGAAAACAAGTATTTTCCTTGCCCTTTTTTTTCCCCCTTTTACATCAAACCAGAGAGATTCACAACCAAGCTTGCCGGCCTGTCGTTGCAACACCTTTCCCTCCTGGATGTTGCTTCTGTAAGCAAAAAGCAAATTAGAAGCCATAACTTCAAAAGCACAACAGGTCCCCTATGAATGTGTTCCTTTCCTAGGCCAGATAAACTTATAGGCCATGACAAGATGACAGCTTAAAAGAATATCAAGGTACATAAAGTTAGTCCAGCTTACAAACTTTCAGCCATTCTCCTCCATTTACACTGGGAAAACAAAAGACAGACCTCCAGGCAAGTCATCAAACTGCAGTTTCAGCCTGTCTGAAGACACCAGGAAGCAGCACAGACATGAAGATAAGGCAGCATTTGCTATCCTCAGGGTTTCTCAAAGATGGGAGAACTCTGGTGACAGCACTTCAAGGGGTACAAGGAGGAAAATTGTCTCTACCAGCACTATTAAAACATACTAAATAAAAAGTCTCATTACTTTTCCTGCCTTTCAGGGTCTGAACTGGTCATTCTGACACCTCAAACACTTTCACAGTGACAACAGCTGAGCAACTAGAAGATTTAAAAGAACATTTTAAACACAAATAAGAAACTCAAGATGTTAAAACCAATAAGAAAATATTGCCATTTGAAAACTGTTCCCCACAACATCCTTGTCTCTAAACTGGAGATGCACAGATTTAACAGATGGACCACTCAATGGATAAGGAATTGGCTGGATGGTCACACTCAAAGAGTTGTGGTCAGCAGATAGATGCTGGAGATTGGAAGTGGAGACTGGTTATAAGTGGCATCCGTTGGGGGTTGGTACTGGGTCCGGTGCTGTTCAACATCTTTGTCAGCGAGAAGGGACAGTGGGATCGAGTGCGCTGTCAGCAGGTTTGCTGATGACACTAAGCTGTGTGGTGCAGTCACGTTGGAGGGAAGGGATGTCATCCAGAAGGACCTAGACAGGCTGGAGAGGTGTGTCAGCACAAACCTCACAAAGTTCAACAAGGCCAAGAACAAGGTCCTGCATGTGGTTTGGGGCAATCCAAAGCACAAACACAGGCTGGGTGGAAAATGGATTGACAGCAGCCCTGTGGGCGACTTGGTGTTTGTTGGTAAGTTCAACATGATGCAGCAGCATGCACTCATAGCCCAGAAACCAACTGTGTGCTGGGCTGCATCAAAAGAAGCATGACCAGAAGGTCAAGGAGGGGAATTCTCCTCTACTCTGCTCTGGTAAGATCCCACCTGGAGTACTGCATCGAGCTCTGTGGTCCCCAGCGTAAGAAGGATGTGGGCCTGTTGGAGCGAGTCAAGAGGATCAACACAAAGATGATCAGAGGAAGAGTGCAACGCCAGGTTGGAGGGGGCATGAAGCAACCTGGTCTAGTGGAAGGTGACCCTGCCCAAGGCAGGAGGTTGGAACCGAGTGAACTTTAAGGTCCCTTCCAACCCAAACCATTCTCTGACTATATGAAATAAAGGGAACACCTTCTGAAGACACAGAAGAGGTTTTTCAAAGACCTAGATGAAAGAAAACTTCATATAAAGAAAATATCATCAGACACTTGATCCACCCTCCACCTGAGTAATGCTCAAAGGAGCTCACAGAAAGGTAACTATGGAAAAAACAAACAAACAAAAACACACCAGCAAAAAAGACCAGACACAAACAACCAAACAAAAGAAGAAACCTATAACAGGTATAAATTCAGTTTAAACTGCAAAATTAACATTTGCCCTGGAAGTATTTTGTGAGGTCCATGTACTGCCAAAATAGCATGAACTGCTGAGTGACAACGCTGAGATGGTATATACCAAATGCCAATGCAGAAGCCCTCTCCATAATCAAAACAAACTTGGAGATACCACTGGCTAAGAAAACCTGCAGTGTTTTATTTAGGAAGCGTAGGCCAAACAGCTGGAGATGGCAACAGCCATAAAACACTTGGTCAATGAGTGCCTTGCATAGCTCTAATATCACCAGCCAGCAAGCATCATCTGGACTAACAAAAGCTTAATGACTTCTCTAAGCATTGGACAGTGCCTTATGACTGGATTTCCCTCAGCAACAACTGCTCCCTGGGTATAAGAAAAAGTTCATTTAGTGAAAAAAATTAAATAAAATCACATATTAGATTCCAGTACTTCCATGAGTCTATTTCTGGAGCAACCTGCTCCACTTCAGAGCTCCTGCAGACTCTCGTGACACATAAATCGTAACACATAACCCCTGGAGCTATCCCCATGTTAGTCTGCAATTTTAAGAAGCTACTTGCAGACCACATTTTGCACCTATTTTGTCCACAGCTGGTTCACATTGCTACTCTGGACATCCCAGCCTCCATACAATGAGCCTGCACTATTCAAATTTGCACTTGCACTTTGTTTGGGGTGGGAGAAATGACAGAACCTCTCTTCCTTAAGGAAAGATTGCTATAGCACCCATTAACAGCTGAAGGAAACTGTTTCCAAGAAGAGTCAAATTTACAAAGCACACAGCCTGTAATACTGGAGGGCTGTGTGTAAGAAGATTAAAGCACAGCCCGTTTCAAATTTCCCAAGCTTAAAAAATGTATGGCAAAGGCCTCATAGGACTGGAGAACCCACTTGTTCTTGAAGGTCTAATTAAAGCAGTATTATGGAATAAAAGCACACATTGAGGAAAGGGGAAGACATTCAGCATTGTAATCTCTACAGATCCACAAATGACACCCCCGAAGCAGAAAGAACATATGCAGTTTTCTGCTAATCTGTGGTTTACTAGAGTGCTCTAACTTGAAGTGCAGTAAGTAGATCTAAACTTCCAAGTCATTTTCTCATAACAGGGGCAAAAGGCCCCTATTCGAGTCTGATTTCCTTACTAGCTGCATGACCACTGCTCACTTCCTCCTCTGTTCCATTGACAAGATCTTCAGCTATGCCATCTCCTACTGAATCTGCACTTTTACAAAAAAAGGCATAAATGGATACTCCTTGCTAAACTTCATGCTAGCACCAAGCATTCTTGATAGAACTTTCCTTGTCCTGGAATTATCTTCTGTTGTTGCCCTAGAGCTGTTAAAAGGCACAACCAAACCCTGCGCCACATTAGAACGAGTGTAGAAAGATGCAAACTTATGGCAGCACTGCTAACAACAAACCTTTCAGGAGAAACAAAGCAGGAGCTCCTACAGCATTGTCTAACCTACACTGATGGCAGTGAAGTTGTTGCAGAAGTCACACAGGCTTCACCATGCCACAGAAGGAATTTTCTTATTGAAAGCAACAATGCCAGGATAAAAAGAGGAGCAAGAACCCAGAATTAACCCATTGCAACTAAAGAACACCATCCACACAATGTCCCAAACAGCAACATGGGCAACACCAAACTGGTTATGTGCAGCAGGCTAACAGTTTGGGATGGTGACCTCTTGAGTAGTCACAGCCACATGCTGCTCCACGGATAAAGGAGCTCTCTACCTTCACATCTGCATCCGGCTTAGTGCACCTCTTTGTGAAGGTAGCACTTCTTATTGCAAAGCCCTGCAGTCATTGCTATTAGTTCTCTGAAAAACAGTTCATAGTCAATTCAGTCATGCATGTTCCACAGACCCACCAGATGATGGCTCAGAGCATTCCTCCTATTTCATTGCCTGCAACTCACCTTCAGTCTCTTGGCTAGGTAATTTGATTCAAACCACACTGGTCCTTAAAGTGTTACAGAACCTAGGATCTGCACCAATACCTGATGTGGATAACAGCTCTCACAGAAGCGCATTCTCACTGAGACACACAAAATATAATGTTAAAAGTCTACTGAAATCCCTTGGGCACCATTGTATAGATGTGGCATTGTTTGTACATTCTGTTATTCTGTCATTCAAAATGCAATTTCTCTCTCCAACACCCACAAACGTTCCACCTTTTAACAAAAGGCAGAAGAGCAGCATTAGCCTCTGAAGCAGAGATTTAGGCTTCCTTCTGGTACAACTATCTGATGCAACTATCCTGGAACATGTAGTGTAGGAACCACAAAGGACGCACACACTACAAAACCTGTGTGGAAAGTCATGGATATGATTAAGCACATTTGCCGAAGGCAACATTTCCGTGCCTCTGCCTCAAGGTCCTCATCTTGCAGGAAGTCCAGTAGACAATTCCAATTTTCAGACCCCCTCTCCCAGCCTCCAGGGTTGAGCAAACATCAAACCAACCACAAGAACACTGATAAAACCAAAGTAGTCCAGCAGGAGTTGTGTAGTCAAGCCTAGGGATGAACACAACTGAATGACTGGCAGAAGCAGAACTGCCATAACCCAGTTTGTCTCAGCCTGCTGCGATAAGCAGCAGTTCAGAATGCGTATTTCAGGCACAGGAATAGAAACAAGTGTCCTAATTACCTCTTCTCTAAATCATTTCCTCTTGCTGCATGGAGGTCAGAAAGAACAGAGTATCAATTAGAAATTATACACATATTAGAAAGAGTACCAAATGCACGTGGTGCAACAGAGATGCTACTGCATCTGCAAGTCTGTGCAAATCTGCGAAGAGATACATTGTCATATTCTACATAAATGGAAAGGTAGGTCTTACTTGTAGTTATACAACCTAAAAAATAACTGGCATATTATTTATTCTGTCAGTTTTCAGAGATAAACACAAAAGGCTTTGTCACTGACATACTTTCCACACCTAAGTCTACTCTTCCAGTCAAGCTGGTCTCCACGCAGCTTAGAATAACTAAGCTGCACGCCAGCAAATCTGAACATGCATTGTGATAGTTTGAGCAGTCACCCAATAGCAAATCTAACATATCCAGTCCACTCAAGAGTTTTATCTCTCCTTATGTCTTAAGCATATATTAGATAAAAAACTCACTTTTTAAAACACAAGAAAAGGATTGATAGAAACAGAGTTCCAAGTATATTTACTTCAAAAATGCCTCAGGAAGAAAATTAACCCACGCATTCTTTACACTTATTGGCAGAACCCTGCTACACTATCAAATGCATAATAGTTACTCATTTCTCTCTGGCCCACCCTATTGGTCTTCAAGTTGCCACAATGACAGTAGTCATTTTCTGTAGTTTCAGGGGAAGAAAATCCACCCCGAAGAGCTGCCTGCTGAATTTTTAAGAACAGATGTATAAATGATCTCATTACACGTGTGGAAACCTTGCAAAAGACATGTTTAAGCCTTCAAGAAAGTGTTTTTATTCAAATATCTGTATGACCTGTTTGTCAGTTCCTCTGTTTTAGTAAGTCTATTTCCATTTTCCTTTACAGATGAAAGCAGAGACTCTTAACCAGCTCTAGAGTACCAAGAAAATATAATAAAACCAGATCTAGCAGATAAGCACCACTACACAGGAATTTACTAAACCCTAGAACAAAGTAATGCTAAACTCTTCCTTGCCTTACTTTCTTTAAAAATGCCAATAAAAACACACTCTTGCATGTTCACATGACCAGACAAGCTAGTTCACAGCCGACTTCTTGGAGATCAAAGCAACTAAACATAAGATTTTTACCATGTGTAAAACAGTACCACCTGCCTTGACCCTTTTCTTCCCTGAGGAAATAAGATCTCTTCTAAAGCTGAGAACCTCTCTCCCTTAATTCAGAGTCCAACTTTAGCAGCTTCACTGCTGCTTCAACAACAAGCAAGCAGGTCATAGCTACTTCAACCCCAAGCATTACACAGGAAAAACCCTAGTTTCAAGCAGGCAAATCACCAGACCATTCAGACCTTATGAACATGGGATTAAACAGGCAGTCACCTTTTCTACAGACACACAGCCTATTTTGTATGCAGTTGCAATTCATAGCATACCAAATAAAATTAAATAAATAAATAAAGTATTTCTGAGTATACATACTCTGGGCTTAATGGGTCTCCATCAGTGCCACTAATGGCCAGACCCACTTTATGAAGTCAGCAGGCTAAATACACTGTATAATACACCTTCACTGCTTAGGTACAACCAGAAAACTAACCCACGGCAATTTCACTGATAACATGACAAACTCACCTCATCATCACTGTCTGACGTCTCTGAGTCTGAAGATGCTGTAGGTTTGCTCACAGGTGGCTCCTTTTCTTCAGAGTCACTACGCTTCCGTTTGGCCAACGACAAGAGCTCCTGGTGTGGAAAACCACACTTAGTTTAAAACATTGTAATTAGTTTTACGAATCCAGGTCAGAACATATGCACCTCCTCTGTGATATCTGAGCACATCCCAGCAATAGGATTATCCTCACTGATAAAGGGACAAAGTCTACTTGTGTTTCACAAACAGATATATATATACACACGATTTTAATACAACTGGATGCTACAAAAGGATTTTGAGGATAATGAGTTGTAATAAGTAAATAATACTGTAAAATACTGCTACAATTACTCTCTTGGTATAAATGATGTTGAGGGTGGTGAGGCACTGGCACAGGCTGCCCAAAGAAGTAGTAAATGCACCATCCCTGGCAGTGTTTGATGCCACGCTGGACACAGCCTTAGGCAACATGGTCCAGTGTGAGGAGTTGCCACAGTTTAAGCCTAACTATTTGGCTCTCCAGGAAGGCAGTCTGCAAGAAGTGGGAAAAGTCTTTTGTCTTGCTCCACCTTGAGGAGGGAAGAAGGGGCAGAGTGAGCAAGTGACTGCATGGTTCTAAGTTACCAGCTGGGCTTAAAAGAGCCCCTGTCCATGGCGGGGGGGTTGAAACTAGATGATCTTAAGGTCCTTTCCAACCCACCTATTCTATGATTCTATGACATAAGACAAATTACTTTCAGAGCCATGTCCAGATCTGTTTTATTTGGATTGGGTAATAATTCAAAAGTGCCTGAACTACAATTGTGCAGCATTAACCCAAAAAGCCAAATTCCACTAGAGAGCAGCTCCTTCTGCTAAATAAAAGGGATGTTTGCAATTAAACACTTTAAAAGGGAAATCACCACAATGTCATGGCTGATAATATTTGTCAGCCTGTTCAAATCCTTTTCACTGTCCCTACATACCACAGAATGCACTTAAAGCCTTGGATAGACACAGAGCAGGCCTCAAGCTCAAACTCTGCGAGACTAAGTACAGCTGTTCTCTTCTAAAGAAAGCACTTTCAAAGGGAACACACACCAGTGCAAAGAATTAAAGGGCTCTCAAATAATCTCATAATCTGCTGTTTATACCTCGTTCAGATGACAGAAGCAGCAGTATAAAACAACCATTTCTGAAGCTGCATTGCTGTCTTTGTAGTCCATGACATAATTTATTCTTAAAAACATTGCTCTGGGACTGAACCTTAGCTGTGCATAGAAATACAGTCACACCGACTTCTGCAGCATTGGGAAGTCAATGCTAGATCCATTTGCACTAGTTTCACACTGGAAGATTATCTCCAAACAGATTATCATTTAGTACCGCAAATGAGAACATAAACACTGAAGAAACTCGTGGCCTAGGCTACTAACCAACAAAGAAACCTTCCATTAGGGTTGGCAGTTTACAAGCCTTTCTCTGAGGAAGGCATGCAATATCAAAGCACATCTGTAAAACTAACTGCTGTTCAGGAAGCTCCTGATGTTTTCTACAAACTTCTAGAAATTCTCTCACAACTGTCTCTAGGTAGTCCTCCAACACAGATTATCTTCTCCTTGGATAGTATTTTAGTATATTTACCATTACTTTTATTTCAAGCAATTTTCTTTCTTTCTACCCCTGTTCTGTTTACTGAGATACTATATTAGAAAAGCTCCCATGGATTCAAAAAGCCTAGATCCCCAAAGGAAGCTGTCAAACATTTAACCTACAGAGGCCTCACTCAGTATACTCTCATCTTTCAATTATACCACAAAAACATTGCTTCCCTTCTACCCTTCACTCTTGCACCTAAGTATCCCTGCTGTTAGAGTTACTACAAACAGCTCAGTGGAGGAGGAAGAACCTCAGGTACTCGGGTACAGCTGCAGATGTATGCTTCCAGTGAAGGATGGCACAGAAGCAGAACCATGAGTTTATTCCTGCCACCATCACTCCAGCTGCCTGATCTACACTAGAGCTAGTCCAACTCTTCTATTTTCAAGCTCTGAAGAAACTACCAAACTAATATACTAGTGGTGAGATGCTGGCAGCTCTAAAGACTCTAGAGGCATGCAAGATCAACATCAAGGCACACTCTGCTCCAGTGTATTTGTCTGACAGAGCCTCCAATTTGACTTTTCTGAAGCTTCAAGCTGCAAAACTATTTTTAAGTGTTTGGGAAGGTTTTTTTTATTGCAACTTAGCAACAGTTTCTATACTGAAAACCCTGAAGGTCCAGCACAAAAACTACATCTGACATGTAGGCTTCAGCATATTTAACTGGCCAAACTTCCTTTTGGAACAAGCACTGTCATACAGGCTGTAACACAATTCACCTATAATGTCTCTATTTACCATTTGAATCACATCATTAACACCTGATACACAGAGAAAGAAGTCTTTGAAAGCAGCTCCTTCCAAAAAGGAAGACATCCCCTTTGAAGGCCTGTAAGGGTTAAACTTCAGAATAGGTTGTCCATAGAAATGGCAAATGCTCCATCCCTGGCCAGGTTGGACAAAGCCTCGGGCAACATGGTCTAGTGTGAGGCAGGCTAGAACTGGATGATCTTAAAACGTCCCTTCCAACACTAACCATTCTACGATTCTATGAACTGACATCAGAAGGAGCACTTCCAATGCGAGGAGATGCCTTTATGATAAGCAAATACTTCTCCTTGTTACATGTGATGGTATATACATTATGTGATCGTATATGCAGGCTCGTAACTCCGTGCAGTTTGCCACCAACAGAGCTCAGGCTCCAAGACTGAGAGAGCATTGAACACGCATTAGCCACCCCCCCGGGCACACGCCTGCCCCGAGGGGCTCACCGGGACGCAGGGACCTGGTATGACACGCTGCTCTCTCGCCGCGCGAAAGCAGCACTGAAAAGTTGCCCAGCCCTTTGGGCCTCTTCCCCCACTACCCGAGGGGTAACGGCAGCCAGGCCTCGCTTCCCCCCTTCTTCGGGCCTGAACCAGAGCATCGCCCCCTCCGTCCCGCCCTCCTGCGAGCACCCGGCCTAGCTACGAAAAACCCCCCCTCCCCCCAAAACCCGCCAGGGACCCGGCGGAGAAGAACGGGCCTCTTTCCCGCGGGGTCCCTCATGGGACTGAGGAGAATGACGGCTGCTCTCGACCCCCGGGCGGCAGCGAGGGAACGAGGGAGGGATGGTGGCACCAAGCGCTGCTTGGGCCCGGAGATCTCAGGCCCCGCGTTCGGGCCGGGCCTGCCCCGCGCACCTGATCTAGGTTCTCCTCGCTACCGCTATCCTCAGTATCGGAGTCGATAAGGACGCGGCCTTTCCGCTTCTTCACCATGGCGGAGCCGGTTGTTCCGCCTCACTACCTCCCACCCTCCCCGCCCTCGGCGGCAGCGGCGGCGCGGCGGCGCTCGCAGCGGCCCGGCCTGCCCCGCGCCGCCCGCCCGCCCGGGACACAAAGGGCACCGCGCATGCGTACCGCGCCGGGGCGGGAAGAAGGGCGGGAAGAGGGGCGGGGCTGCCGCCTTGTGAGGCGGGAGGGGCGCGGCGGGGACCTAGGCCGCTGGTACTGCTTAATCCGTGCTCTTTTCCCCTCAGGGTGGTTTCCAGCGTTGCGAACACTTTCATAAACCACACCGAGCAGCGACGTCTCCTAAGGAACACTTTCCCTCCGTCGTCGGGGTGGGAAATGGGGCTACAGCCGCTGGCGGAACTTGAGCTGTGTGGTACGTGTTGCCCCGCCGGGCCCGGAAGCGGTGTGATCCGCTGTTACCTCAGCGCTGAGGAGTCGGTCGCGGAGTGGGGTTTGAGGTGGTTACGTTTCTGGTGAGGCCGTTATTGCTTATTGCCATATGTTGGCTTTGCCTCTGCTCTTCGGGTGTCGGGAAGGCGGGCGGGATCCGGGCCCGGTGCTCAGGCTGCTGGGGGGGTGCTGTGAGGGGTGAGGGAGGTCGTCGTTGGAAGCTGAGGTTTGGAACTGCTGGGTGGTGGATCGGTGGTGATAGAACGCTGCATAGAGACGAAAAGCGGGCAAAAGTGTATAAAAATTTCCCGTTTTCGTCTTCATGGTACCTGGTATGAGGGGAGAGGGAAGTGAGCAAGGGCGAGTCAGTGCTTTTTTGCATCTTTCATAGAATCATTAGATGATCTTAAGGTCCTTTCCAACCCTAACTATCTACGATTCTAATCATAAAATGGTTTGGGTTGGAAAGGACCTTAAGATCATCTTGTTCCAACCCCTTTGTTCTAGGAGCAGCCTGGTTTAGTGGAAGATGTCCCTGCCCATGGGAGGGAACTCTAAGGAAGTGTAATACTTGATGTTATTCCTTTTTCCAGTGGCTCAGATTTCTAGTTAATATCAGGTTTAAAAATTAAACAGTTTTATGAGCATCCCATGTGGAATTTTTTAATCTTTCTCTTTTTCATTAAAAGTGGGGATAAACTAAGGTAGTTCTGGATACTAGTTTTGTTGTTTTCAATTTCAGTTTCAAACCTGTTTAGTACCTTACTGGAAGTGAATTCTTCAAGTGTACTAATATGGCTCTGGCTGCCACATTGCTGTACAATGCATACTTTTGTGGAAGATGCTGCAGGCACAAAGCTTTACAGCCCTTACTTGGACCTCTCCTCAGTGATTCCGTGTCAAAATCATACAGTAGCTACAGGAGGCCAGGGTCACAGCCTGAGAAAAAAACAACTTGGCAAAATGTGGATTTCAGTTTAAAGAAGAGCATTGAAGTCTTAAAGACCCAACTAAGCATGCTGAAGAAGGAGACTGAAGATCACGTAGCTGGACCTGGAGGCCAGTCATTAACCCAGTACCTATTGGAACAGACGAGGGTGGTGTGGGAGTTTCGGGGCCAAGAAGATTTAAATAAATGGGTTATTTCGTCTGATGTAGAGATTGGAGGGAAAAGTGAAGTTTACCTCAAACTGGGTAGGAATAACCAGACTGCCCTGCTGTATGGAGTCCTCAATACAGAAGTACCTCGTGATGGGGAGACAAAGTACAGCGGATATTGTAGTATGAGATCAAAACCACTAGTGGTGAGTACAGCTTTGTGTTTGCATAGTTTCTGTTATTGAATCCCAGGGCATGTCTGTGCAATCCCAGTAACAACAACTGGGTCGTTGTTTGCTGCAGTTAGAACTGAGCCATTTCTAGGGATGTAATTGCTGCTGTATCCTTTGACCTGGTAGGAACTGACACTTTGTCTTGGAATTCGTTTTCCTGTCTTAGGAAAGGAATGTTTGATTGTTTGCTTATGCACAATAGGGCACCACTCAGTCAGACAGCCCTGTTTGTAGTCTCCTTGCAAATGAAGGACCTGTAATGAACTTTGTATCCAAAATTGGTTAGATTAATGGATGTCTCCCTAACTTTGAAGAATGTGTCATGAGGAAAAATTTTCTGGGGTTTAACTTGGTATATTCATCAAACTTGGTTTAGGAGAAAGAGCTCATCTTTTTTTTCCTCACAGGAGCAAAATAATGCTTTGAAACGTGTGTTTCAAAGGTCTGGTTCCTACTGCGCATCAGAAAAAGCCAGAGACAAATCTTTGACAGCTCAGAATTGAGCAAAATGGAACCAGAAATGGATGTGTTTGTTATTGGTACTGCTTGTTTTATTCCTTATATTTAAGCACTTTTAAGAGAAAATGAACATTTAGGCTCTGTGTACAAAGTGCTTAACTTTTTAGTCTGTTCAGTTGTTTGTGACTTGGCACAGGTACACGGGTAAAATCTTTTCTGGGCCAGAATCTTGGAGTGCAGAGAATGAGTGAGCAAAATCAATGGGCAAACAAGAGGCAGATGAACACTGGACAAAATGGTGACATTGTGTCAGAGTAATGGAACAGCAAGTTGAATCTTGCCATGGACTTGAGTAAGGGTGACTGTCTGTCACCTCCTGATTCTGAAGCAGTGGAGTGTATCAGTCCATCTTTAGAATGCGGTTTAAAATCAGAGGGTAAAAACATAAATACAAAGGCTTTTCTTGATTTGAGTAAGAAGGCTCAAATCTGGCAAAATCGTAAAATCAAATAGCTGCAGCCCTTATATTAATATGTTTATTATTGTTTGTGTTATTAGTGATCTACTCATCCTGTTACCTATATGGTGGGTTGTTAAGACAGCTGATAGGTAACTGCAGTAGTTCTGTAAAATAAAGGGGAAACCTTTAAGGTTTTGGTGCTCATTTTGACTTGGTTTAAGCAATTCTGGCCAAGAACAAACCTGACCCCTGCCCTTCATGGCTTCAGATGACCTCAGTGTAACTCTCTGAAGACTCTTGGGTCTGTCTGTGTGCAAATCACAACACTGGGACTTTTAAGATCTTAGGTAGGGGAAAGCATTAGGCATGCTTGCAATTATTGTGCACAGTTAATGACATAAAGTGTTGGAGAACATTAAGGGCTTCCAGTGCTTATATCAGTCTTCAGTAGGAAAAGTTATCATAGGGGATTAATTATCTCACTTCTTCTATTTCCTGTAATCACCTCTGAAGAATCTAGTACTGACTACAGAATATTAAACTTAATGAACTGCATGACTGCTGATCCATCACTGTAATGTTTGTGTACTTACTTGCCTGCTAGGGATTTTGGCCCTAGGAAGGAAGTCTGATCTCTGATCGTTTACAAGATTGTGGTTTCTAGTTAAAGCAGGAGTCAGTAGAGTGGTAATACTGCTATTTGTGTTCTCTTGATACAGTGCTGAAGGAAATTCAGAGAGATCAGCAGCTGGTAAAATGTAAAAGAATCCCAGTTTTCACTATGTCACAGTGAATGCTATTTGACATAATAACGAGGGCAGTATTCAGAGCAGTAGTGCTCTATTCTTCATAGTTTCCTTTTATTGAGGAGGAATAATTTTATTTCTTAATAATTTGTAGGGATCATTTGCTAGGAAGAAGTATTACGACTGGTCAAACTTCAACAGTCTGTATTTACGTGTGCGTGGTGATGGTAGACCCTGGATGGTAAACATTTACACAGACCCTTACTTCTCTCACCAAAAGGATGACCTCTACAACTACTTCATGTTCACCCGTGGTGGCCCGTACTGGGAGGAAATAAAGGTGAGCTACTGAGTCTTTCAAACTAATGAGACTCGCCTGGCATCCTGGCTCTGTGGAAGGGGAATTCTTTTCACAGCTTATTGCTATTGCTTTTTGTTATGTATCCTTGTGCAACTGGCATGTGCCTTTGGCTTGGGAGTTCCCCAGACTGGGATGTGGGAGGGCTCACCATACAAACTGTACTAAAGATATGACGTACTTTGCATTCACCTGAACACCTACTAGAGCTATTACTGGAGTAATGGAATCAGTGCTGCTGTTGAAGCTTAGCAGGTGTTGCCATGAATATTCTCTGTGATAACCATGTAATACAAATGGACATAGGCTGGGGTAGGATTTGGACCCTGTGACACAGTTGGCTCAACCCACTGGCTTCCTGGAGTCAGTCAGACTCTGTGGTTTGTCATTTGTGGCCTTTGAATCTGTGACACATTTGTGGGAATTTTGGCTCTTTTCTGGTCAAAATTGGGGAATGTAATTTGCTGTTAGCAATGTTTGAGGAGGTTTGCACACCCTTATGCACTGGCACTAAGTTCTTCATAATAACATATCCAGTCATGTGAGAACAGTTGCACTTTCACAGGTGAGGAGTCAGGAGGATGAAAATCAGAGTGTTGTTGCTGGCTTGCATGTCTTCCTCTCCCTCTCATCAGCCAACCCTCTTGTTCCCTACCTGTTATCAAAGCCCCTCTTCTTTCTTCCTCCCACTGCATTCAGAATGCTTTTAGGTTACTCTGAACAGCTTAGCCTAGAGTACTGATGTCTCAGTATGAAGTTTGTGCTCTGAAATGGACAGCTTGGGTACAGATGAGCTGTCAACACGTGCATGTGGTAGATTTCTTAATTTCCATTTTATGTTGATGTTATTGGAAGAGATACTCTGGATGTAAGCAGCAGCTTCTGTGCTGCAGCCTCTCCTTGTGTCCTCATAAGGTGACAACCCTGCATGATGGCTACAAACTTAGTGGCTGCCTGTGGGTGGTCAGTGAAGGGGTTAATGTGGCCCATTGCTCCATGTACCTGCTAGTGCTTGGGGCCACATGTAGGATTCTTCATTTACTTAAGGCAGGCTTTTATTTTTTTCTCAAGTCTTTTGTGTATTGGTGGCGCTAAAGTCTGTGTTTGGTTTGTTTCTGTCAGATTCCATTCTCCAAATTCTTTATCTCCAGTCAGGGAAGAGTCCAGGATGACCAGCATCCTATCTGGCTAGACAAGGCAAGTTTTCTATAGCTTTTATTTGTCTGAAGTTGCCTTTATGATTATGCTGTCATGATATAATTTACAAATCCTTTAATGTTTGTGAATTGGAAAATGAAGGGCCTCTTCTTGTTATAAAGTACTTACTCCTGTATTCTTGTCTTTGCATTTAAATTATCCTACTTTGTGACAGCAGTGTCAGTTTACTTCAGAGGAGCTCTAAAAATATTTTCAAGAGATCTGCATAACCAAGAAACAGCTCACTTGGCTTTTGAAAGAAAAAGATTAGTAAGGTTCTTCTGAGGAATGATCAAAGTGACTGAGAAATCTCAAATGCCACTTGGTACAGGGCTATAGAAGTACTGTAAATGTGCTTCCCAATAGAAGACTGTCATGAGATTTTGAGGATGTGCCCTTGATGGTAAGCAGTAAATGGATAGATTTATAGGCTCTCTTTTAGCTTTTCAGGCTTTAATACTAGTCTAAATATTAAATAAATGTGGTATTTTTTGTTTGCTTTCTGCAAATAAGTAATTCCCCGATTCACAGTAGATATTGGAAAATAGTGTTTATCTCTTCTAAAATTCAGTGACCCTCCTCTGTGTAATTGTGGGCAGCTTAATATCCAGTGACTACCTACAGGAAAACAGACAATGTTAGAAATATATATGGGGAGAAGATAAAAGGCCCATTATCTGAATTGTGTTAGTTAAATATTCCATCCCTGGTAGTGTTCAAGGCCAGGTTGGAGACAGTCTTGGCTGACGTGGTCTAGTGTGAGACATCCCTGCCCATGGCAGGGGGTTGGAACTGGATGATCTTGAGGTCCTTTCCAATCCAAACCATTCTGTGATTCTATGATAATGTTGCATTTGGTTCCTAATTGTGTAATGAAAGAACAAAAGCAAACAAATTGAGAAAACTTCGAGGGCAATTCAGTGATTGACAGCTTGAAACCAATCTGTTCTAAACCAGAAGCTGAGTCTGTAGGAAGAGTGTGGATGATGTGAGGAAGGTGGATCAACTAAAAGAAAAAATAGGCTTTTGAAGAAAGTTGTTATAAAAGGCCTATGTTTAAATAAAGACACTGAAGACTTTATCAGGATTTGGAATATAGATTTATTCAAAATGTGAATGGAAACCAAGTTGTATGTGGGGTGTTTAAGCATATTTACCTGGAGTTAAAGGGACAGAACAGTGCTTGATCTAAGCATTCTCTTCTTAATTTTAATTCCTTTTGCCTTTTGTTTAATACTTCACAGTAAAACCTGTGCATATGATATTAAGTGCAGTTGTACAGATATATTTTAAAGAAACCTGAAAATAGGGAAGTGGTGTGAAGGTGTCAAAGAAATATCAATAACATGCCTTGGTCCCTCATCGTGCTGCTGTTTTTGTTTTCCCAGGAACCAGGAAAGGCATTCTTAAGCAGAAGTAAAGTCAGGAAATAGCCAACGTATTGTGGGCTTGCAGGGGAATAGACTATGCAGAGCAGGGAGTTCAGGTAGCTTCTGTTATTTAATAGTGTTGGGGGAGAACATTAGGGGAAAGGAATAAGGAATGTTCTTAAGAACCTTACTCTAATTTGGAAAGAGTGCCCAAGAACCTTGCCTTAATGTAAAACTTGGTAGCAAAGATTCGTGCATTTTAAAACGTCTGGTGTGATGCACTTCCACGCTATATTGGGTGTAGGACTTGATCCAGAGTGGGCATTCCCTTCCATCCTCAATTACACTCTTGGTTTCCACCTCATGAAAGATTGTAATAGACTTTATGAAAATGTGTTTGTACACTCAGTCATGAAGAAACTGGCCACATACAAACCTTGAAGGATAAAAACTGCAGTGTCGCTTTAGGCTCAGGCTATCTCTAATACAGGGCTCTACACAGCAGTAGAAAGGGAGATATGAAGTAGTGTCCCACTGGGAGCTGTGTGGAAACACAACAGTGAAGTGTTCAAGCCTTAAGAAATGCTGCTGCACTTTAAACACATACCAGTATGAAGTAGATGGTCATGAATTGTAAAATACAAATGTGGTAGATACAACTGTGTTTGTTTGTAATGTTATACATACTGTTCTAATGCATTTGTCTTTTAATTAGGTTAGTACCTTGGGATTCACTATTGGAGATAAAGTAAATGGTCCATTCCAGTTGGAAATTGATTTTATTGGCCTGCTGAATGATAGAGCTCATACAGAAGAATTTGCCTATGAAACATATGAAAAGAATCCTCCACTCTAAGCTGGGCAGGTGGCTTTTTGGGACATCCTTCAGCTGCTTCATTCAATTCTGTAAAACACTTCTGAAGGTGTGGCTTATAACAACTTGAAGATTCTAAGTAAATGTTAGAGTGACACTATTGGCATCTTCAAGCTTCCGGATGCAGGATCCTGGAGAGACTGTCCATGCATGGACTGAGAGGAGCGTGACCCAGTAGCAACTGGTGACTGGGTAAGTTCTAGCTTTTGTCCTGACCTTAGCAGAAATAAAAGTATTTCACAAGCTTCTTGTAGTTCTTTGTTGATGTTTTCTTACACAGTTTCATTTTCTACATTCTTTGGTTTGTGAACATTGCAAAACACTTGTATCCACTAGTTTTAAACTGGAAAAAGTATGAGAAGAATTAATACCATGGAGATGGTGTTTAAGTGGGACTCAGTGCTGAAATGTACAGAGAGCAGCCCCAAAAGTAGAAGAGGCAGAATTATTTTAACCTTCAGCTTTGGCTTCTCTGAATAACTAAAAAAAACCAAAAAGCTGCCCCTGCCAACATTGGAACAGTCGCTGTGCAGCAGGCTTGCCTTCTGGTTTAAAGCTGGTGATGATAATTGTACAGCTTGCCAGAGCTGAAGTTACTGAACAAAAGTAGTGCTCCATGGAGGGTTTGGGGGAAGCCCCCATCCCTGTTATCTCCTCAGGGAGCTATAGGTTGTCTAAGAGTATTTATATGTCTGATGTGTGCAATTAGCATAACATGCCAGTATTGAGAGAAGTCAGAGCTGCAGCCGGTGGCACAGAGGTTCAATACCTCCCTCTTTCTGAGAAGTCTGGTTTTGGGTGATCTGGCAAACACTTCAAAGAACAAGTGCTGAATTATTCCACTTCAGTCATCATAAACTTGTCTAACCAAAGCACTGAGCTCCAGTGACCTTAAGTATAACTTGTCAAATACTAAACATATCTGTGTTTTATATGGAAGAGGCCACCCTAAAGCAAGCTGAAGCAGTGTCTTGTACTATCAATTTCCCCTTGTGTAAAATAGCTTAGGAGCAGAAGAGGAGTGATAATTACCATTTCTAAGGCTACCAGGACAAACAAAGTGCTTTATGAAAGCACTTTATGATTTCATAAAGTTGTAGGGAGGCTCAGTGGTGACGAAAACTTGTCACAAAAAGATGCTGAGTAGTAGAAAAGTGTGAACAAGACTAGTGCTACACTAAGAGGGTCATTACACATGGAACATTAGATAGAATCAGTGATAAACAGAATATGTACAAAACATTTATTCTCCACATTAAGTTTTTTAAAAAAAAAAACAGTTGCTTGTTCTTGACATTTCAGTATATATTTGATAGGACACTAAATTCACTGAAGATTATTGGCATAGAAGTGTAGCAGAGATTAGAACTGAAGTACCTTTCCAGTCCCATCATAAATCCAGTCAGCTCGATGTATTTTTTTAAAAGTAAAAACAACAGCTTTTAAATCTAACATCTTGAATGTGCCTCAATACTACTGTAACCTCTTTTAAGCATCAGAGAGACGAAAAGCAGAACAATTCTGTTAACAGCTGCTACTTAGCACAGAAAAGAACAAAACAGAGTGTTCAAAGTATCCCACTGGTCATTTGTAAAGCCACTTTTCAGTTGTGACTTTAATACAATTTTGCTGGAAAGAAGTTGCATGTTTTAGCACTTGGAAATTCCCTACTACTTCATAGGCAACAAGAAACACTGAATAATTGCTGTCACTGTTGTCACAGGATTGAAGGATTGATTTGGAGAAAGGAGCAATTGAATTAATTGTAGTTTGCCAATGGAACACTTTGAAGCTTGCTATCCAAAGCGTGCATCTAGCAGTAACAAATGCATTCAGGTGAAGTCTGGCCTAAGTCACAAGGAGACTTCTTGAGCATCTTTCCCCCCCCCCCCCCTTATATTTTCTCCTTTAACATGTTTTGGTTAAATGAAAATGTGAAGCAACTAGCCATAGTTCTAAGCTTCTTAAAGTTTAGAACTCTCATCTTGTTGGAGAAGTTGATCACTGAAACATCATGCTCAGATGCACTTTGAAAGTCTTACTCAGTGCTCTCTTGATTCTACTAGCTAATAGCAAGCTGAACTACACACACAGCACAGATATTTACATGACAGGACTAGTATTTACAGTAATATCTTAGATATTTCTTACTCCTCCTAACCCACAGATATTCCTCTGCGATTTTCAAGAACCTTAGCCTTTTTCTTCTTTCTCTCTTGCTCGTGTTTCTCCCGCCTTTCTTCCCTGAAGGGGAAAAAGGAACAGACCACACAAAATTATGTTAAGGCAGATGCATGAGCAACCAAAGGAATCTGACCAAGGCCTAACATCCATTTAACCAGTGTGCTGCATTTGCCACGAGCAAGCAGGGCAGTACTGGTTTGGACTGATTTCAGACACTGAAGCAAAGACATCTGCTTAGATATACAGGTCTAACATTCAAGGTAACAGCACATCAGTATTCGCAGCTTCCTCCAAGGGGAAGGCAAAACTTCAAACCCTAGGGCCAGTAGCATTCATAGAATAAGAGCCTGTCAGATTCAGAGCTGCCCTCTTTGTTGGCCTCCCTGATACCAGACTACTGGAGGCAAAAGTCACTTTAATACAAAAGCTTTCTTTGCATATTTAAATCCTAAAAAGCCGAAGGAGTCACCATATTATTTTAAGTAACAATATTCATAGAAAGCCAGTGGTGTACTAACCTTGTCTGAAGATGGGGCTGTTTGTAGTCTTTTTTGCATGAAGAGATGTTGCTGCTAGACTTATTTGGGACAGTATTTTCTTTAGATTCTCCCCAGGGTTTTAGTCTTCCTACAAGTTCAGGAAAAAAAAAAAAAAGTCTATTGAATCTCTAGTTAAGTAGTTGTGTGCTTAACTGCCTGTTGTGAGTTTTATACTGGGTAGAGTGCTTTTTGCTGGTCAACTAAGATGAAATACCTCTCCAGCTGTACTATCAAGTTTCACCCGCTCATTCCGTACAAGTAGGTTTTCTATAAGTAGTAGCAGGTGTCTGTACTTAGTGACACTCAATACACAAAGTTCAGCTTCTCATGCAATAGTATGCTTTAAAAAACTAGACTAAAAATAACCTTAATTGTGTGAGGAATGTTTCCTGTACACACAATGGAATGCAAGGATGTTTATTCTTACAGGCTTTTGGTCATAAAGATCTCTGCTTCAGTAGGGAGGGTCTTAAAGCATATGTTAAGTAGAAATCTAACATTAGTCCACAGACTATGTGGGAACCCAGAGAGAAAGGGAAAAGGATGGGGAAAAGAGACTGAAAACTTCATTGTCATGGTTTGCATCAATGCCTTTTAGACAGCTGAGTAGAAGGGATGTGACCAACACAAACTGTGCAGGATCATAGTACCTTTATGTGGCTGATACCGAAGTGGCCTTGAGAGGCTTGCTTTGAGATCAAATGTCTTCTTGGTGCTAGTGGGTTCTGCGGGGTGAGCTGAAAACTTGAAAGGGGTGACAGCTACAAAAGACATCAAGATAATACCATATTTCATTATAGTAGCAAAAGCATCACTGACATCGCAAGTCAGAAAGAACCTGTGAAGACCACCTTATAAATATCAAGAGCCATTAAATGGTACCATCTGCTACCTCTTAACAGGGCTGCACAAATATAGCTCACTTGAAATGGCAGCTTTCAGGTCTGGA
>WYDI02001607.1:0-18928 GCA_009867235.2 Psittacus erithacus
AGCGTGCTCATCCCTCCTTTTCCGTCGTGGTGTGGGTGTCCTCTGTATCACAGCAGGAAGCACAGAATCCCCAGCTGTCTGGCTGCTGTTGGAGCTGCTTCAAAACTTTTTTGGGTATGCTGATGTTTTATGCCTTCTAGTTTGGTGGCTTGGTCTATACCACATCTATCAGTTAGCAGATTCTTAAGACAAAAGACAGCGGCTGCAGGAGACAGCAGTTTGCAAGAACTCATGGCTGACTCTTAGCTCTTCCTGGCCATCTGTCCTGCCTAGGCACAGCTCTGGTTATGACCTAAGGGCACACCTAATGCTCCCAGCATTCATCGGGCCTTAGCATGCGCTGGGGTAGCCAAAATCTGAGCAGGAGTTGAGTGAACAGTTATGCGCTGTCTTCTTTTTATTTATCATTTTTTTCTCTCTCTCTTGTAATTTTTGTCGTTTCCGACTATGGAACACATACAGCATGGTTCCATATTCAGAGCAGCACTCATTATAGGGTTTATGTTTAGACATTAGTATATGTTTAGGGATTGCATACAGTCAGGTGAATCATGTCTTTATACATGCTAAGAAACAACTTTGGGGGATACTTACAGCTAATCATGTAAGCACATCACTGTCTTCTAGCACACCCTATATAGAGGCAAAAAATACGGAGAGAAGTAGACAAAAAAAGGAAATATGGCAGCAAATAGTTGTTCCTGTAACATCAACATTAAGGCTAAGAATTAAATAAAATATAAGTAGAACATGAGATCCATCTTGTGAAGATGTAACTTCAAAGAAAAACTCTCCTGAGTATAATATGGCATACCTGAAGAAATCTAAATGTTTAGAAGAATTTAAAGAATGACAGCTAATGCTTAAGACTTATGACAATCATTTCAAGTTATATTCTCTGGAAGGTGTTTATTGTTCTTGGTGTTCTTTTGTTTGGTTTTGAGAGATGTTTTTTGAGTATCACATTCACCTTCTATATGAGAACTCAGTCAAACTGTGTAACAGATTTCACTGTGGGACCACTTTCTGTTTTCTTATGGTAATACCAAATGATATACAAACCTTCTCCTGAAGCCTTTGTTTTAGAAACTTAGCATACCTGAAGGAATGTATCCCTTCCCCTCCATTTTCTGTTAATGGTATTTGAGCAATCCTGCCTACTGATTGCAAAATCACACTTGCTTTGTCCTTTATGTGCTGTATTTATCCTTCACAAATATCTAGAAAATTCATTAGAGATTTGACAAGAAAGTTGGATCATTTCTCCCAGAGAATACCTTTGTAAATCTGGGAGGGTGGTGCTGTTTGTACAAGGTCTAAAAGCAGCTTTCAGAATTTGCTAGAGAGGCTTGTGTAGCTTTAAGTAAGGGGATTATGTAAAATGCTGACTAAAGCTGAGAGCTTGCAAAGGCTTTGCTGAGCAGCAGAGCTCTGTAAAAGAAATTAATAAATAGCTTTTGGGTTCTGCCTGGACCTGGACCTCTCACTGTAACATATTTCAGTTTCCTTGTTTGACCATTAATCAACCCAGCTTTTCTTATTACATCTGTGTCAATCTTGCCTTCATCTTTCACTAATACATTAATATGTGCTTTCCTCTGGGTAGCATATATTTTTTTTGTGTGTTTATTTTACTCTCTGAGCACTAGAAAGGATGCTCTTACCCTTATATCAGACCAACTTAATGAAAATAAACTGTAAGTATTTGAAGTTGTAATTATATGCTCATTTGAAAAATCATATGAAAGCAACCTCTGGTGATGGGTTGGGTTTGTTTAGGGTTTTTTTCTGGCATGCGTTTACTGACTGAAAAATTGATTGCATTTTTTATCTCAGTACAAGGAGATAAAAAAAAAAAGAAATCACCCTGAGTTGGAACAAAAAGCTCCCAATGAAACTTGAATAAAACTTCGCAAAAATATTGCAGGTAAACGCAAGTATTTCAGTAAAACTTTAGGTGAATATTTTCTATAAGAATATACAAATGACAAACAAAGCAGTACTGCCCAAGCCTTCAGAACTTTTATTTCATTTATTTCTTTTTTTTTTTTTTTGTTACATACTTGCTTCAGAACTAAATTAAAAATTTTCTGTAGGAAATTCATTTTTCTTGTGTATATTGACCTGCTTTGGATATTTTACTGACTCTTTGGATGTTCTATATGTTCCGCATATACTCTGTAGCATGACTTTTCATTGGACCGTGTCCATTGCCATTTATACTCCAATTCAAACCTTATCTGTAGCAATACGACTAACAGATGAATGTAACATGCTTGCGCACAACCAGTTTAATGCCTTGCAAGAGTACTGGGGTGGAAAGGGAAAGCAGAAAAGTCTGTATTAGGAAGAAGCTGCCCTGGTTCAGTTTCAGTTGCAGTCTTACGTGCCTCAGCTGATGTCCATGGGTGCAAAAGTGAACAGGAGGGGTGTTGTGATCAGGATTTGGATACTGTTTGCTTAGCAAAATGCATGCTACCCCATGAAAGAAGCCCTGGCTGTTCCTGTGTGGGTGAGGGTACTATGCCTTCAGCCAGTCATAAATCTCACTGCCCCACGGACAGTAAACTGAAGAATTCTTCTACAGGGGCATAAATAGTACAGATCCTGTTCTATTTCTTGGCTTTAAAGGATTATTTTGGACTTCAAGAAGTAGAAGTATGATTTGGATAAACAAGTAAATGCTATTAGTCAAGAAAATTTTGTCCCATAACGCAACTGATACAGTTGAGTAGGATCACTGAACAGGTAGTCACCTGGCATATCTCAGCTTATATCTGCATAGTACCATGAGCATCGGGTTCTCACATTTCATTACTGTATTTTAGGCATTTTATTAATAAGCTGTTGTACATACTCCTGTTTTGTTGAATTCAGCTGCTTGAAAAATATGCTGGCTATAAAAATCAAATTGGGCCCAATCATGTCTTCAATAAAGCTTTAAAAAAAGAAGTACTACTGAAGTAAATGGACATCATAAGCATCCTCAATTAATTACTGAATGCAATATATTAGTTAGAGAAGCATGGATGTAAGAACTACCTTTTGATCATACTTCTTGAATAGCAGCTTAGTTTGAGTGTACAGTCTCTTTTTTATTACCTTTCATGACAAACATCAAAGAAATGAATGTTTCTATAAACTTCTATTTGCAGAAAGTGTATAGAAAGTGTCCCTCATTAATGCAGAACCACTGAATCAGTTGTCAAAGAGAGCAGCTGTGAATTCTGATAATTGCCTAATTAATCTAATGATACATTTTCCCTCTCATGATCCGTCTAATACATTTCTGCACTGGAGCTGGATTCTGCAGCTGAGTTGTCTTGATACTGGTTTGGATAGTGACTTTTAAATTTGAAATACGATTACATGTATTAATAAAGCTGAGCAAGTAAAAGTCATTTTCCAATAACTCAGTTATTCTCAGTTAATATTTGGAAATACATGATCTCAAGAATGAGGGGGGTTTATTATACAACTGGTAGGATACTAATTAACTAGCAGAATTTGGTTAACTGGTGTGTTTCCTACTCATTGTTATCCTACCCAGGCAAAGAATATAATGGGGTATTACTGGATTGGGAGCTAGCAGTCTTGAGAGATAAAGTATTCTTCCAGCTTCAAGGGTGTTCAAACTGTGTACCACTGTTTTGGGATTCTTAGCCTACTTTGTATAGTTCTTTTGGAATCTTTTTCCTAGATGGCAAATACAAATGTTTTGGTAGCTTTGATTCTAGGCAGTTCCATAGTTGTGTGCATCGCAAAACAGAGCCTCTACTTCTTCCAAAAAGAGCTTGGAACAAGTTAATCTGACAAGCATACATGTATGGATAATCAATAAAACTAATAAAATATTGTTTTAAAACAAAGCAAATGATTGAATATGTACAACTTAATTTGCACAATTGCTAAAATACAGGCTAAAAGGGAATACTACAGTTACAAATACACTAAGAATAGATAGCTATTGCAATTTTATAGAGTTAACTTAATATCTGTTTCAACTGTATTATTGTTTCTGTGAGCAGTAGTAAACTTCAGAGAGAAAATGGGAATTGGAAAACAAACGGCAGCAATTTGGGATTTCCTTTCTATTGCAAACTTACTTTTTTCCCTCTGCACCTTTGGGGTGGCGCTGAGAAGGACCAAGAAGCATTTGACATAAGAATGATTTCACACATTGAGCAGACTCTGCTGCCACTTGAGGATGTTCTACACTCCTCATAGTGCCAATTTTATAAAATTTCTTTCATTTCAACCTAAGCAGATTCTTTCTGAGAAAAGCAGCTTTTAAATCATTATTTAGTATGCCATATGGTTCTTTCACCCTATCCACTGTGTAACAGTCTCCTCCAAGAAATTTTGTGATTCATGACATATATGAATTTGGAGACAATGTTATTTACAAAGCAAAAAACAAAAGTAAGCATAATATGTGGCTGTAAGGATTACCTTTCAGTGGTAAGCAAGTGCTGCCATGAAGTCTTTGGAAAGTTACTTTTCTTGTAGCACCTGATACCATTTTCTGTATGGTGTAGTAGAACAGTGGAATTATTGCTACATGCTTATGAAAAGAGTCACACGAGTTACAATCTTGTCCTAATGTATTTCAACGTAGGTTAACTGCACAAGGAAAGAGATGTACAGAAACAGATCTGTGACTACAGCATTTGATATGTTCTTCTCCAGTTGCTGCTCGTGCTTCCATTGGAATTGTAGCAAATGTTCTGGATATTTAACAATGATTTCAACTTGTATTATGGTTATTTTTAGCTTGCATTAAATGCAAATGAAATGCAAATAACAGCAGTCTTAGCCTGTACCATTTTGTCTGAAAAGTTGAAGGTTGTATCTTTCAACCTGACGAAAAAAGTACTGAGGACATGAGCTGCTACTTCAGTGATACTCAATTGTGAAAGATTTGACTTATTTAAATGGCTAGAGATAATGAAAAAATCTCACATGTAACTCATTCCTAGTAGTTCTGTAGAAGTGAATGCAATTGTTTCTATGACAAGGGGAAATGCTGATGAGATTTTTAAAGAGGAGTATGTATGTCACTTGTTTTATAAAATATTGTTCATGCTAGATTAATGTTCACTACATAGTACTCTCCTTGATAGCTAAAATACAAATATGTTAAAAAATTATTTCCTGCTGTTAAATGGATAAAAGTTGTTAAGGCATAATGACAAGATTGCTTCAAGCAACAGGTACTTCAGTGAAATGAGAAAATTTTGGAGTAGGGAACTCTGCAGTCAAGATTAAATGACACAGTTTTCCTTCTTTCCCACCAAAGAGATCGTAAATGTGTTAGTTTTGAAGGATTTCACTTTTATTTAATTTCTCTAATCATAACCAGCAACAGCAGTTCAGTCCTGATGCAGGTTTTGTGAAGGGAAGCAATATGTTCTTATCACCTAAATGTAACTATAAAGTAGTACTTTATTTTCTCAGATTTTTTACCCTTGAAATATTACATTTTAAGGTATGGTGAAAGCTGAGATACGTTTTGACCCCTCTTACCACCTTTTTATGTGAACTTTGTAACATTTATCTGCCAACTTAAATTTCAAAATACCAAGTGGATTTCTTCTGTCCTTTAACTTCCTGGCTTGTTTATTTGATCACAGCAGCAGGAAGTAGTTTTAACTGTATCTTCCTAAAGGGTGTAGTTCAAAGATGTCCTAAACTTGGTATTACTGTAAAATATTTGTTGGTGTCAATAATAAAAAAAAAAAAAAAAAAAAAAAAGACAGACAGACCAAAGTTATGTATATAGTGATATTAATGAGGGTTTTGGGTGCTTTGGGTGAATTTTCTTTTAAGGAGGAGAAAAATAAAAATATTACTTTTACAGTCTTAAGCCATCTTCTTTACATATGCTTTTGAAGTAAATTAATAGGTCTTTCCGCTTTTTAAAACTGTTTTTGCTGTATTTGGTAATGTACTCATTAGCATTGTTCTCTCAGTGCTTTTTGCCACATCTGAGTTAAGGTTGCCTGATGTATTTTATCTACATACTTTAAAAGGAGCAGCAAAAGGATCCCTTTAGGGGTTTTGTTTCCAGGACAATGCTAGACAATCTGATAACCTGTACTCACTCTAGCTCCTAAAATTACATTTCTAATTTGACCAAGGTCAAGAAAGTCTCAGCCTTGAAAGCTCTGGTGGATTCTATAATTGAAGCCAATCCAGGCTGAAATACCACAAACCCTTTAATTCAAACATTACAATAACATCATATTATTTTAATTCGTTATGAATTGCTGGATTTGTTCTATTTCTCCCAATTTCTCAACTTCGGGAAGTAATTTAACTCAAGTTTCCAGGATTGCTTTTTGTTCAGACCTATATGCGTAAGAACGCTTACTGAGTCCATTTCTAAAGTAGAAATGAAGAACCATATTAAATCAATTGTTTTCAGATGCCAGTACTTTCAGCAGAATGCTACTTACTGTGTAAATCTGCTAAATTAAATTGAAAACTAGAAAACTTCTCCTGCTCCTTCTTTGTCAAGAAAAACATGGCATTTGAGACTATTGAAGACTTATCTTGAATGTGATTGAAGAATCGGGGTTTAGCTGTATTTTGGAACTCTGAGCAAAAGTATACAGACAGCAGTTTAAATGGAGATGTTCAGAAAATAATCTGCGCTCTGCAGAGCAAAGACATGCAGGGAATTGTCCAAGAAGAAACTGCTGATTAATGTTTTGGCTGATAATCACTTTGTGTATGCTTGAATTATGCTACTTTCTGTTCAAAATCATCTGCAGGGATTGTATATTTGTAAACAAAGACAGATTAAGACAATTTATGTATTCTTTGTCTGCCATCCACATTTCTACCAGAAGTTTCCACTTCTAAGGTCCCAGCCACATTAACCTCTTAGCACCGAGACATTTTAGTTGACTTACAAGTATGAATCATCTTTTATCTTCATATAAAGCATGAATGCTTCTAAATCTAATTCATGATAGAAAACATAGTACCCACATGCTTTCAGGATTAAGTACAATGTGTTAAATCCACTGACTGCAAATGTGCAGGTAGTCCTGTAAATCAGGCACACACCTTGTTCTAGCCTGCATGGACAAAAACTTCCAGAGGGAGAGGACAAGAAGCTGGTGTGAAACGTTATTCAGGTTTATCTCTGCCAGCTCTTTGCAGCAGTATACTGTCCTTAATGCTCCCAGTAGAATGGCCAGGCTTTAGAATTGCAGAATGAGTACGTACTGTGGCTTAGCAATTAGTTGCAGGAAAGTAAAGCTGTATCTTATGTGAACAGACAGATGAAAGGTTGGTTAATTGAACTTCAAAGTGTCAAACGTTGAGCAGCCCTGACAGGCATCCTGTCAATACATGTTTAACACTATCAGAGAAAGAAAGCAGAGAATATCCTTTCTAGCAATTACCTATTAAGTTGCAATAGGAGCACCACATCTACCAAATGTGTCTAGGTATATGAATTAGAGCATTATGGCTGACTCATTTTATTAGATGCATGTCTAGACTTGAAAAGATTAGGTGCTTTACATATAGACCAGAAAAAATTGTTACAGCAAGAAAATTCCATGTAAGGCTTTTGTCCCTTTCCTTTGCTTTTAGTGGAATGGAATCAGTTTCAAGGGAATGGAATATTTTCCATTCAGATTAGGCTTATTACTTCACTTTTATTTCCCAGTCCTCAATGTTACCAGAAACATTTTAAATACATCTATTTAAATATTCTTGTATATCTGATTTGTGTAATAAATCCTAGCCTAATCTAAATCCATAAATATCCAGCTACCGGCATTGTTATGGAAAAAAATATCTTTCTAATGGATCATGATTAAACCTAGTAAATATTATGTACATATACTGTGTTGTTAGTATATGCATGTTTATATGCACATGTGAGCATAATATGGGTAACATTGATAATCAGGAGACATGTATGTATATATTATAAAAATGGTCTATATTGTTGCATGAACTTAGTCTCATTATCCTCCCTGTTCCATGTAGGCTGAAGTCTATTCCTCACATCAGTATAGAGTGCAAGATGCTGCATTTGAAAGGAAGGACAGTTCCTGAAAATGAGAAGCTGAAGATAGGGAAACTACTTCAAGAAGCTCCATTTCAAGACCATTTTTGTTACAGCTGTCAGAGATTGAAAAGTTGTTTGTAACTCCATTTTCTCATAGATGGTAAATTAGACCTCTCTCAAGGTCTCTTGGGATGAAAGGTGTTGAGATGAGACTGTGGTGGATGGGAATACTCTGATCCACAACCTAAAATGGCAGAACTTGCTAATGAAGATCCTGTGGCTTATTGAACTAAGAGTCTACCTGTAGTAAAGTAGTACAGGAAAGTTGATGTCACTTGCCTGCAAGGTTTGAGCAGCAGAAATTCTGTTTCTTCCCTTCCTTGGAATCTGAAAAATGAAAGCTGAATTCATTACAAATTGTTGCTCCCAATAAGTATGAGATCCAAAGCCAGTTGTGGCAGTTAGTGTATAAAAAAAATCAGAAACTTGTAATTGCCTGTACCTGAAATTAGGCCAATTGTTTGTTACTCTTCTACTACAAGTAGAAAGAGGATTGCCCTGAAAGATTCCATTGTAAATTTATATTCTTATTTTGACATTTTATTTCATGCTTCTTATTTTTTGGTCAATTTTTTCAGTATGTATTTTAGTCCATAAATTCATATAACCTACTGAAAACTGTCTGTAAGACTAAGGATTTATTTACTTGAAGCCACAGAGTTGATGTATCATCATCAAAAAAATCACAGCGCCCAAATTCTTCAGATTCCTAGGTGTGTATAGATTGGTTACAAGGATTGTTAGTGGTAAAATGGACAAAAAAATTAATGTTAAAAGTTTTCTCAGGATTCAATATTCATAGATTCTCCAGTCACAGAATAACCTTAGTCCTGTGCTTTAGTTGATTGGGGTGGGGGATAATAAGATGGAGTTTTGTGAAGGATCAGACTTCCATTCCAGTTTAACTTCAATTACGGATTATGTTGAACAGTAAGTGGTTATGTAATAGGTTTGATTTCTTTGGTTTGTTCATTATCACAAAATGTTACTTTCTGTTCTGGGGCTGGGAAGACGTAAAGGGGATTGAAGAAATTTCCTGCATGCAAATTTTTTTCTTTTGCTTAGATTTAATAAAGAAGTAGCTTTTCCCTGTAAGGGTGCTGAGGCGCTGGCACAGGGTGCCCAGAGAAAGTGTGGCTGCCCATCCCTGGCAGTGTTCAAGGCCAGTCTGGGCACAGGAGCTTGGAGCAACCTGCTCTAGTGGAAGGTGTCCCTGTCTGTGGCGGGGGGTTGGACCTGGATAAGCTTTAAGGTCCCTTCCAACCCAAACCAGTCTGGGATTCTGTGATTATGTGTAGCAGGTACTGGTTTGACATCAGATATATTCAGGTTATTATTATGTGTAGTTTCAATATATATACTCCAATATTCCTATTTGTACATAGTTCGACAAAAGGTTTCAGTTGAGAGTGTCTCCAATTTCAGTCTATATCAAATTGACATTTAGATAAATGTTCAAAGACCATATTAGTGAGATTTTATATCAACTATAATTTTATGTCAGTATTGTTCACAAATCTGTGTTAAATGGAATGATAAGTTTCAGTGTTTGTTTTGGAAAAGGGTTACCTAAATAAAATGCATTCTGAAATTACTCTGTAGTTTTTCTCTGCTCCGAGGAATACAGACTGATTATGTTATCCTTTTAAGGGTGCCTGTACAAACACAACTGTTCTGTATTCTTGCGTGTGAACGTTTGGTTAAGAACATGTTTATACGGAAAAGTTGTGATTGACCTGTTTATTTCTTTGTTTCTTTCTTACAGAGACACTTACAGAAATCATAGAATTGTTTAGGTTGCGCAGACCTTTAGGATCATTGAGCACAACTCTTAACCAAGCACTGACAAGTCCTTAACTAAACCATGTCCCTCAGTGCAATATCTAAATGTGGTTTTAACACCTTCAGGGATGGTGTCTCTGCCACTTCCCAGTGCAGCCTGTTCCAGTGCTTGACAACCCTTTCAGTGAAGACATTTTTCCAAATATCTAATATAAGACTCCCCTGATACCACTTGAGGTAATTTCCTCTTGTCCTATCACTTGTTTCACAGCTGATACTCACCTTGCTACAACCTCCTTTCAGGTAGCTTCGGAGAATAAAAAGGTGTCCCCTGAGCCTCCTTTTCTCCAGGCCAAATAAGCCCAGTTTCTGCAACTGCTCCTCACAGAACTCATTCTCTACACTCTTCACCAGCTCCGTTGCCCTTATCCGGCCCCACTCCAGCACCTCATAATCTCTCTTGCAGTGAGGGGCCCAGAGCTGAACAAAGGATTCAAGGTGCAGCCTCACCTGTGCCCAGTACAGGGGAATAATTATTTCCCTAGTCCTGCTAGCCACATTCTTCTGATATAAGCCAGGATGCAGCTGGCCTTCTTGGCTGCCAGGGCACAAGTTGGCTCAAATAATTACCATTAGTTGTTAACTACCTGCATAACAGAATGTGCTGTGGGGCTGAAGCTTGCAGGTTAGAGACATTCATGAAGCATATCTTTTAGGTTTTCTATTTTAATATGAGACAAATCTTTAAGTATTCCTCTGCATTCTGCATATTTCTGTTGTAGCTGTTGACTTGTTCAGTAAAGTAAACAAATTTTCTTTCTTGGTTACTGATTAACAATAAGAAATCATGCGACAGCACAACAGGCACCTTGAGGGAACAGATCAAGAGAAGTGTCAGCCAACAGCACGTAGTCAAGTTGCCAATTAAATCATGAACATTGAGTTGAGCTGTAGATTTTGCTTAGTTTGGAAGAATGGTCCTATCTGATAAATACTATCTTGATTTAATGAGGTGTCAATAAGATCAAAAGGTTTTATCTTAATTTTTTTATTATTATTGCTAGTTGTCTTTTTAAATTAAAAAAATCGTGAGGATTTTACTGAGACTGAAGGGAGGCTGTTACTGTTTACTACATAAAGCAGTAACAGCATCTATGAGCTCCTCGGTTTGCGCTATTCTGAAGACATGCGCTGAATGTCCATATAGCAGACTGCTGGTAAACAACTGACTTGTGTTGTGGTTTGCTACTTTTTCCCTTAAGGGAGAAAGCATTTCTTAAATGGATGCTTTCCCCCAGTATGAAACTATTAGATTAGTATGCAGACACTGTTTCATAAATAGTGAAAATTTAAAAGGTTCCCCTTCTATGGCCAGCTGATAGAAAAGATTGAAAAACAGCAAATATCTCTTCTGCCCCTATTTATTCTTCTGTACTGAAGCTGGGCTCCGAGCTTCTAGCAGAAAGCAGCCCATGTTCTCAGAAAAAGTACAGCACTATTGCTGTGCCTTATCTCTGTAAGATGACAGTGGTAAAGACAGTTATTGTTTGGAGGTTTTTTTATTACTTTGTTGTGTTCATGATAGGGATTGACAAATATTTTCTTCAAGGGATATGTACCAATCTAACAAATGTCTTTATTTTGTATTTGTACTGTAGTTTGCTTAGCTGGATGTGCCCTAAACTGTGAAGCTCACAAAAGTAATTTACATTTCCTAGTATGACCCATTGTACAGGGCTGTGCAGTGCTGTTAAGTGAATTGTGTACTATCGTTATTAGGCCAATCCCATGCCTGACATTGCGTAATAATAAAATCAAAAGTTTTCACTGTGAGAGAGAGCAGTCTATTGGGCAGCAGTTGTGGCTTAACGCCAGTTGGAAACAAAGTACCACACAGCTGCTCGCTCACTACCTGGGGTTAGGATGGGGAGGAGAATCAGGAAAGGGTAATATCTGGGGGCTGAGTTTAGCAATTGGGGGAGTAGGCAGTGTAAAATATAATAATAACAGTAACAATGATAATAATAAGAAAAGAGAGAGAGGCATCAAAGCCAAGCAACACAAGTCATGCACAAAGCAACTGCTCACCACCCACTGACCAATGCCCAGCCCATCCCTGAGCAGTGATCGGTGGTTCTAGGCCATCTCCCCCAGTTTCTATATCGAGCATGATGGTCTGTAGTATGAAATATTTGTGAGCCAGCTGGGATCAGCTGCCCTAGCTATGTCCCCTCCTTGTGTCCCCCGAGCCTTCCTGGCAGGGAGCTATGAGAAACTGAAAAGTCCTTGGCTTAGGGTAAGCGGAGCTCAGCAGTAATATCAGTGTGTTATCAACATCCTCACACTAAATAAAAAACACAGCTACAAGTAAGAAAATTAACTCTATCCTAGCTGAAACCAGGACAGAGACTTTGAAAGGGTAACTCACTACAAGAAACAAATGTAAGAACCTGATGATATAACGCAGAGTACAGTTGGCCTGATTGACTTAATATATGAGATGATGCAAAGCTGGCATAAGACAAAACATAGGCTGTATAGACTGAATTAAATCAGTGGCAGAGGGGTTCAGAACAAACTTATGAGACCAGATACAGAATATTTTCAGCACAAGAATTTGCCTGGAAACATTCTCCTCATCTAAATGTGCACAAGTACATCAGGCAGTATTTGCTCTCAGCGAAGCCATGTTGGCTGTCACGAACCACCTCATCGATTTTCATGTGCCTTAGCGTACTTTCCAGGAGAATCTGCTCCAAGGTTTTGCCAGGCACAGAGGTGAGACTGACTGGTCTGTAGTTCCTTGGGTCATTCATTTTCCCCTTCTTGAAAATGGGGGTTATATTTCCCCTTTTCCAGTCATCAGCAACTTCACCTGACTGCCATGATTTTTCAAATATGACAAACAGTGGCTTAGCAGCTTCACCCACCAGCTCCTTTAGGACCCTCAGATGGATTTCATCAGAGCCCATGGATTTGTGCACATTCAGGATCTCGAAGCTGATCCTATTCTACCTGCCTTACAAGACTCGAGCAGCATGGTGAGAGCACTTGCCAGTGAAGACTGAGGCAAAGATGTCATTAAGACCTTCAATCCTCTCCAAAACCAGAGTAGCCAGTTCTCTTGTTTCATCCTGGAGAGGACCCACATTATCCCGAGACTTTCAACATACCTATGGAAGCCCTTTCCTCTACTTTGACATCCCTGGCCAGGCTCAATTCTATCTGGGCTTAGATTTCCTGACCTGGTCCCTAGCTTCCTGAACAATGCCCCTGTATTCTTCCCAGGCCGCCTGTCCTTGCTTCCACCTTCTATAAGTTTCTTTTTTCCTTCTGAGTTTTCTCACCAGCTCTTATCCATCTATGCAGCCCTTCTGGCCTTCCTGCCCCATTGATATTAGAAGGCAGATCGCTGATTGTGCTAAATGTAATAGGAGAATGTGGAGATGCTGTTTGCTAACAATGAATTTTTCTGTCCTCCTCTTTTTTAAGTTTGGAAACATTTGCAGTTCATAAAAGTACATTAAGCCAGTAAACATATATCTTGGCCTGTTAATGTGGTTTTTTTAAAGTATGTCAGAAATTCTGCTCTTTATATTATCTACTGTATTTGACATCTGTGTTACTGCATATTAAGTTGTGAGCTTAACGTCTCACTCCCAGCAAGATCTGAGAGATTGTTTAAAATATACCCTATTTTTTTATGCTGTACCTCAATTTAATCTTGAGATAGAGGTTGCTTTATTTAAAATGAAGTAGAAAAACCTGTCCTAAGCTCTGCAAATACCATTATCCCTGAGGTGACAAGTTGTTAGCAACGTAATAAATAGAGTGGAATTACAATAGTCTTAACTTAGTGTCATTGGAATTTCAGGCAGGCAAGAATCTAAAAGACTCTTTTTTTCTAATCTGTCAGTTTTGGCAGCAGATTGACAAACAGGGGTCCCATATATTTAGAATGAATAAACATCAGAGCTCATTGTTTTTTCTTCTTCTAAGGCATAACAGTTTGGGTGACATCAAACTTTTAAAAGCCAGGGAACATTTTAAGCAGTTGCAATAATTGTAAACAGGGATCCAATCCATGGCAGTAAAGGACAGACATATCCACGTTCCTCCAAGTGTCTGCTCAGTGGCAATTTTTGCACTTCCCACACATAACAGCCTTGGTCAGTTCTTACACTGTCTTTATATGTGTCCTCCTTTGTGAGGGCTGCAGATAGTCTGTGAGCCCACTGTGGCTCTGGCCCATGGACCATGGTAATTACAACTGCAGTTCAGTAGGTTGCAGAGATCTAATCTGGGAAAATCCCCCGTGTTGACTCAATATGTGTCTCTAGGAAGAGCCATTAATCTCTTTGGGTTTATTATCAAGTCAACACAGCCTGGTAGCAGAATAAAATATGAGATTTCTCGTAACTAAAAAGCAAATTCATTCCTTTAAAGACTACCTTGTCATTAAGCTCAAAATACTCCCATCTAAACGTAAGTGTGTGTTTTGCGTCAACTCCCTCCTCTCTTGTTGTGAAGGGCAGGAGAAATCTGTGATGGAATGTTCCCAGATCATTATTCAAGAATTTTATAGCTTCCTTAGCTGCACAACACTGTTACCACTAATTATAATCTCCTACTGACTTCCTTGAGAGCAGTTCCTCCTTGTAGCAATTGTCATGGATATTGACTAGCTGGTCTACAATAAACTCTGATTCTGAATGTCAAGCTATTCAAACACTATATAATCACTATTTTGGGGTTAACAAACTTTCTTTCATAACCAGTGGTTGTGACATGTTAATTTTGAAAGTAATAACACCCACTGGGTGAGTGTGTAAATCATCACTTTGCGGAGGCAGTTTTTACACTAAGACAATCATTCAAAGCAAGAATAACAGATGAATTAGCAGTTAAATGCTACATGGTTCTGTTTTAATGTTATTGCTTGTAGCTGAAGAGAACATTCAGCTTTATACTGTTGGGGTGAGGTTTTGGGTTGTTTTTTTTAATCTTATTAATAAAGGAGTTTCGGTTTTTAACATATTCTCAGGAGTCAATGCTCCAAACTTTGCCCTCCAATTGGTATCACGGTATCAGTAATTGCTGCCTCATGTTAAAATATATTTAAAGCTGCTGATTTAACATTTAAAAATTCTGAGGTTAATGGATCTGTGAATACAGATCCATTAACCTCAATAAAAACAAATGGGACCTTTAGTGAACTAAAATAAGTGCAGATCAAGGATACACTTTCACTAATACTAACTGATAGCATTTAGATTGTACTGTTAAAATGTCAGGTCATAAAAAGGGCTAGTAATGTAGTAATGTTCAAGGTGAATTTTAGTGTTTCAGTCACTTCTGTGACCCAAGATAGGATAGCTTAAGGTCAAGCAAGCTCAGTGTTCCAATTGCAAGATATTCTGGGTGTATTGCTTTGCAAATGGTATGTTATTGGTGCTGAGCTGCGTTTACTTAAGAATGAAATTGGTTTGAATGCACATTCATCTAATGAGTAAATTATGATAGTGAAGTTAAATGACAAATGACAAAATTTCATCTTATTTTATATGGAAATTGACTTCTAGCTTGCAGCACAGGAGAAAAATACAACTTAAGAAATGAATAAATAAAATAAGGCAATGTATTTTCTTAGAATTGCTTTCCTTTAGTCCTTGTATTCAATCTAACATCATTGTAAAAAATATGGAGATCTAGAAACACATCTTAGAAAGAAACATCACTTCCTCAGTTCATCTCTTGCATCATAATACAGCAAATATGCTTTTACAATAGGCATATACAGAAAGAGGTGCAAATTCTCATTTGAATTCACCAACATAGACATCTTTGCTTTTGTGGGAATGAGTTAATTCCACAATGGACATGTGATTCCACCTCTGTCCATCTTTCAATCTTGTTTATCAAAATTATGTTGTCTTTCAAGGTCTTAAATATGTATTCATAATCACTAATACACAGCTGAAGAAGTTGTAAATCACCCAGTGATAATGCCACACATGGACTTGAAGAGCGAGATCGTAAAATATCAACAATGTGTATTTCTGCTCTAAGAAGTATTGTATCTCTGAATAGTGAAAGACTACTTATACTTGTTAATAAAGTACATTAAATACTAACCATATATGTTATTTTCAGCATGCAAAAGGACAGATGGGAAATTACTCAGCAGATAACTTTGAAGAGCATTATACAGGCAACTTGGAGCTATATTGTATTGATCTTTCAATAGAAACTTAATTTACTTACATGGGCATGCAAAGTTGTAGTGGATGGTTATTAAAACCCATAGTATTTTTTACATGGCAAACAATTAGAGGAAGAATGTGCAAAAGCACCTATACATTTAGAACCCAGCGTCTTATGGAAAATCCATGTCACCAACATTCTTCAAAACAGTTTTACTGGCTTTATTTGCTGTATCAAATAAGGCTACAGTATACTCTTGCACAGTAGTTCTGAAACAACAATAGTTTCAAATATTTCTTTTCTTTTCGGAATATAAGTTTAAAAAAAGAACAGGAAAATCATGGAAGAGATCAGGCTGAGTGCAGTTACAAAAATGTGCTGGTTGTACTTCTGGTTTCTGCTGTTATTATTAAAGACTTCATGGCATTACCCAGGCACAACTGTAATCTAAATTTGGCTTCTTTATGGATTTGTTACAATTCAAAGTAACCCACATTTTTGTTGTTTGAGTTTTTCATTTTGAGTATTGGTTAGCCGATAGACATCACAACAAACAGGAATGTATTCAAATCTCATAAGAAACAAAACTGAAAAATAAATCTCTATGACAAGACCACAGATGTCAGAGTACTAGCTTTCCAAGGTGTAAGCGTATAACAAACTAAACTATATTTATCAAATGAAATAGAGTTACAGCTGAATATTGCTATTTCTTGTGAATACTTTAGAGCTACTGTCATAATGCGTGTTTTGATGAATAAAACCCAACAGTGTTTAAAAACAGAGAAAAGCCATATTTTAAGCACTTCTGTATTTAGCAAAATAGGCAATGTCAGGTTTTTGCTGTTCTGACTTTGTTTCAACTCTACTAAACATCAAGTAGATTGGATTCTAATGCTGGAAAACAGAATGCATCACTTTGTGAATAGCAATGCATTACTTTGTGCATTGGAATGAATTAGGCACAATCCATTACCCTCTTGTCCTGTCATAGTTCTACTCTTCTAAAAATAGTTCTTGTGAGAATTTACTGTTAAATTTAGGACAACACTTTAAACAAAATTTACTGGAGTCTTTCATCTGTTAAATTTCATTGTAAGTAATATTAGCTCTTTTTAACAGTGGAAACATTTTTTTATCTGAAAGTTACACCTAATGCATTCACCAATTTTGATGTGATGTGAATGAAGCTTAGAAATGTTTTCTTTAAGTGGTATTAGGCGGCATTAAAATCTCAAACTGCAGTCTTAACTCTTTTGAAATGTAGGGTCTTTCAATGCAAAAGGTTATTAATGGTGTATTGCACTGGTTCTTTTGAATTGGATATCTAGCTTTCAGGGTCTTTTAAAAATTGCATTCTAAATTCTTAATTCAGGAGCCATCAGCAGAGTATCCAAATCTATTGTTGGGGCTGTATTCTCTCTAAGAGTATTTGAGACATCAGCTAGATCTTTTTCTGTGCATTGGAAAAAGCCTCATGGATATCTATTTTGCACTTTAAAATGAGTCTTATATACACCTCTGTGTTTAATAATGCTGTCATGACAAGAACATTTTGAAGAAATAGTTATGAGAATGCCTATGCCATGGAATTTTAACCAGAAAGGTAAACTGTTTAAAGGGAAGTAATACTTTCTGGGAAGTGGCTTGTGGTCCTTTTGCTCTGATCTGTATCTAGGCTGCAGGCATGTTCATTCTTTTTAATTTTCCAAGACTCTTCCCTGTAACCCAAATCTGCTAATAAGGCACAGCAGCAGGGTAATACACTTACCGTTCTACTTTGGTACTTTTTTATTTATGGACTGTGCTGATGAGAAGATCTGTTATTGATTGTTGTATGTTGGCCCCAGTTTAGCTAAATGCTCCAGCACACTTCTGCCTTTTTAGTGGAAGAGTATTAAGTACTGTTTGTGTGAGTACTAATGCACTCAGATTGAGGTATAGTCCAGAATCATACTGAACTGCAGTTTTTTTATAAATTAAACAGTGAAAGTAGAAGACAAACACAATGTACTACTTCACGAGACAAGCATTAGTCTTCTATCTTCTAAAATGTATGAGTCTTAATTGGGGCTCTCTCTAGATTACCCTGTGTTACATGCACACACACTGTTGTAAAAAAGAATGAAAGAATTTACTTGTGGTGCTGATTTGACATAGTGTTGTTAATAAACTCTCAGTTGCTTTCTCTTGGCTAAAGGTGAAATTTGTAGCAGACTGGAGCAAACCATCCAAAGGAATATTTTGTTAGCTTTAAGACAGGCTTGGTAATAACAATGTCAGTTGTCACTACGGTATTTATTTAATATTGAACATTATTTTACAGATCATCCATTCCTATATTTATTTTCATCAATTCTTATTGCTGTCATTTCTCACCAATAATTGGCCATTCATCTTAGAATCATAGAACCATAGAATGAATAGTGTTGGAAAGGACCTTAAGCTCATCTAGTTCCAACCCCTTCTGCCGTGGGCAGGATGCCTCACACTAAACCATGTTGCTCAAGGCCCTGCACAACCTGGCCTTGAACACTGCCAGGGATGGAGCATTTACCACAACTTTGGGCACCCTGTGCCAGTGCCTCATCACCCTCACAATAAAGAACTTCTTCCTTATGCCTACCTGAACTTCTCCTGTTTCAGTCTGAACCCATCACCCTTTGTCCTATCACTACAGTCCCCGAGGAAGAGTCCCTTGCCAGCATCCCTATAGGCTCCCATTCTGATATCGGAAACTGCTTTGAGGTCTCCACACAGATTCTCTCTCCCAGGCTGAACAGCCCAGCTTTCTTAAAAAACAAAACAAAACAAAACAAAACAAAACAAAACAAAACAAAACAAAACAAA
>WYDI02001608.1:0-15046 GCA_009867235.2 Psittacus erithacus
TTCAGGAGCCTTCTCTTGTCCAGGCTGCCCCAGCCCAGCTCTCTCAGCCTGGCTCCAGAGCAGAGCTGCTCCAGCCCGGCCTCTGCCCTATCCCTCTTTAGCTTTACACCACCATCAAGTTTAGGCTTAAAAGGGAGAACACTGGAACTCAAACATGAGAAAGTCTGCACTTTGCATCTGTTTTCAGCTCTAACCAGAATAAGCTTAAAGAGATTTGGGCAAAGAGGGGGCTCAGAAGCACAGGAAATATTTAATCCAGACATAAAAGAGCAACTTCCCAGCAGCTGGAACCACCCAGCAGGGATGCTCCTCCCCATCAGTGCCCTGAGGCTGTACTGGTATCTAAAGACAGAAGAAACCTGCAGTGGATCCTCTCAAGTCTTAGCTCTGCCTCTGATGGATGCTCTGAGTCACTTCCTCACGCTGGCTTGGGCTGTTGTGAGGGGACACTGGAACCAGGCACAGCTCCCATGTGTGGAGCTGGCTTTAGGAGACTCCTCAACCAGGGCACCCTTCCTGCCCTCCAGCACAGGCTGCCAGGCTCCTGCTAGATTCCTGCACTGTGGATGGGGCAGAACACAAGGCACAAGGGTCCCTGCTCATTCCACAGCCTGTTTTCTTCACCAGCAGGTTTAAACTTGCTAAAGCACCATGAAGGATAGATCATCTCCTGTGTGTTAAACACTGCTGCTAGCAGAAGGACTTAAAAGAGACAAAAGAGAGATCCCAAACTTGCCAACAGTGACAGGAAGGAAAAATTGTGTGTACAGGTATCAACAGAGCAGGGTCTATTCAGTTTGATACCAGCTTATTTCACAAATGGAACCTACTTGGCACAGCTCTCCCTAGCACATGGGTCACTTACCTGGGGACACGGTTTACGGCTGTGCCTTCAGCAGTGTAGCTCCAACTGAAGGACATGACAGTGTCCCCTTATTCCAGCTTACCTGGAGAAGTGCTGCTGTCATGTAGAAGACAATGAAGATGAGGGTGAGCGTCGTGTGTCCTCCTTGCATGGAGCTGATGGTGTAAAGGAAAACCAAGTGTCCAGGCACCACCAAGAGAAAGAGCACACGAGCAGAGCGAGAATTCACATCTGCAAGGCAACAAAGATGAAGTTCAGGCTTAAGAAAGGCTTGAGCACAACTCTGCAGCCTCCCTGGGCTCCAGGGGACGAGGCAGCACAGCTACAGCCAAACCCAAAGCAGGGACCTGCACACTGGACCCTCAGCCCTGCACTGCAGATTCAGGCTGGAAGGCAGCGCCCAGAGTGGTGAGACCTCAACAGTGCTCAGTCCAGAGCTGCCAAGAACTGGCTGTCACTGTGCTGGAATGCGGAGCTGGGCTGTGCTCTGCCACAAATAACAGAGCTGCTCGAAGCCTTTGTCAGCGAGAAGCTTCCTGCAGCTGCAGCTCCACAGCCCAGCAGCCTCAAGGCAGGTTTCAGGATCCTGGACCCATCTGGAAAGGATTTAGAGGGTGGAGGACTTGCAGGATAGCGGCAGGCAGGGCAGGGGACACCCAGCAGAGCTCTCTCCTCTCGCACAGCTTTGCTGAGCTCTGACCGTCTCTAGAGGGCAGCTCAAGCCACATCCCTGAGCTGAGAACTGCCTCTGAGCAGGCTCCAGCCACCATTTCCTATGGCACGGCTCCAGCACCCGCGCTAAGCTCAGGCACAAGCAAAGCTGTTCCAGGTCCCAGGTACCTGAGCTGAAGAACGTGGTGCAGGGGCTGGGGCACTTGCGAGGGGCTGTGTCCGGGCTCTCTCCAGGCATCCCACTCATGTGCAGGTACGTGGAGATGCGGCTCGCCTGCACCGCCACCAGGTTGCCACCCACACCTGCAGAGAGGAGAGAGCACTCAGAAGATGCCCCAGGCACGGCCAGGAGCCATTGGGAACAGCCTGGACCTGCCAGGTGCTGGAATCACGCAGCCCAGTCTGTTTTTGACCTGAATCCCACTTCTGCAGGATGTGAAGAGCTGGGACAAAGCACACTGCTCTACAGCTTCCCCTTGGGCCCCTTCGTAACACAGATGCAATTCTATCACCGCAGCTTTCATTGCAAGGAAAGAGGTGAAACAAAATGATGGGTCAGGCACCAAAACAGACACGGGAAGTTTAAAGTTACTTTTCTTCATAGGAAGCTGTGGAAGCCACTAACCCAAGATGCACTGGCTCAGAATTAACCCCATTTCTTGCAACAGGTAATGAAAGAAAGGAGTTTTCCTGGGTCTTTATGCAGAAGGGAGGTCAAAAGCACTTGGATTTCCTGGCTCTGAGTTGCAAATACAAATCTTGGTGTCACCAGGTGCCACAAGGCACAAACCTGGGAGATGGGGGTCTTCCAGCAGCCAGGAGGGATCAGGGAATGAGGAGTTTGGCTCGGACCCCTGGAAAATGTCTTGCAGGCAACAGCCTGCCAGGGGAAAGGCTGGCAGCAGGGGGAGCCAGGCTGCTGCAGAGCTCCACCTACAACACTGCCTCGCTGCCTAAAGTGTCCTGAAATCAGGAACACGGCAGAATTCCAGCGTTTTCCAAGCACTGCAGAGCCCGAGAGGGAAGAGCTCACCGTTGATGACGGGTGTGAAGACAGCCATCCCAGCAAAGTTCGGGTCCGAGACTGTTCTGTCCAGAATTAAACCCCCGACGCTGCAGAGGGAAGGTTGAAGGGGTCAGTGCTGGAAGCTCAGTGGGAATCACCCACCCCAAGGCACAAAGGGGTGAAACAGACACCCGTTAACGTGCCCCTATGGTGGTGGTTGTGGCACATGAGTGGAAGTGCCAGTATTTGATAAGAGAAGCCAGTTTTAGCAGGATCTTCTCTCATTGCTGCCAAACCCCATCCGAAATCAAATCCCCCAATGTGCAGTGCACTGCAGCGCAATAATCAAAAGCAATCCTGCCCATCAGAGGGCAGAGGGAGCTCTTGTGCTAAACAGGATCCGTGCTTACTCCCTGGCTATGCCAGAGGCTCCCTGTGTAGCAGCTGGGATGTTGCTAAGGCCCTGGATCCCAGCAGGAATCCCTACCTGCTGATAGCCATGGCAATGATGACAGGCTCCCAGCCAGAGTACAGCACCTCCCGGGTGGCTGCATTCTTCTTGGCAATGATGATCCAGATGGGCAGCAGGGCGATGAAGAAGGCGCATACCAAGGGGTTCACGTAGGCTTTGCTCTCTGAGGGGGAAACAAACAGAGGCATCACATCAAGGGCACATCCTGCTGCAGTGAGGTGGGGCGCTGAGCTCCCCAAACCTGCCTACACACTGCTGCCAGTCAGGGACTCCAGTGAGGGCAGGCAAACCGGACCTCAGCTCTGCAGGACATGGCATTTCCTTCTCCCGGTGAGCTCCCAGGGGCTTTAGCAGGAGCTCCAAGCGAGATCCCTTCAATTTCAACTGCTCATTCCCACTCCTGGGCAAGACCTCCCAGTGCTGCTTCACCTCTGGCTGAACCTGGCTGAGTCACATCCCTTGGCCAGTGCCAGGGAAGGAAGGTGGAGGGGAGGGAGGAGGAAATCTGGAGCCTCCAGCTGCAGCTCGGCACTGAGGAGCCCCAGCTGGTGCTCACAGTACAGAAGACAGGATCCAAAGCTGCCTTCCCCCTTGCTTGAGCCACAGTCAAGCCCCTGGCACTTGGAAGGGGACAACGTCTCCCTTACCACTTCACTTGGTGAGAAGGAAGCATGCAGAGCGCTGCCAGGACCGTCTGCAGCTAAAAGGCAGTAAGAAGGGCTCTTTCCTCCCCTCACCAGCCCTGACTGGGTCTCACTGACTGCGGTAGCTTCCAGACCCCCCCGAGAACAGAAAGGATAAAGGAAAAGGGCGAAATGAGAGGGAGATGCAGAAGCACATGGAAGCACCATGGAGACAAAGGCCACCTCTTGCTCCTCACCCAGCTCTTTGTACAAGCCCCAGCTGATCCCTGAAAGCAGAGCCAGGGTGATGAGATCCCCCAGGCTGGCAGCAATTGGCGTGGCGACGTTATCAGGATTGATCCCCATCTTCCTGGATCCGATGATGACCCCAATCATAATCATGCCTGCAGCCAAAAAGAGGGAGAGAACGGGATGAGGCCAAGGGGAACCCAGCATTTCAGGAAGAGGTGTAGGGGGGTGTGCAGGGTCTGCCTCTCACCCAGAACAAGGGAAGCAATGAAAGCAGTAGCCACGCTGCTGGCACACAGCAGGACAGCATGGTCAATGCTGAAGTGCCCATCTGGGATCCATCCGAACACCACGGCTGCGATGGAGGCCAGGAAGCCAACCACGGTGGCCTGAACCTGCAAATGGAAACCAGGCACTCACTGAAAGGACTGGAGAGCAGAATGGTGCTGGGCTGAGGGAAACACCACCCAGGGCACCGTTTCATGTGGATTAGCAGGGATCTAACCTAGTCTAACCTACAGGGCAAACTGTCCTGGTAGGTGGTTGTGGGACAAAAAGGTACCATTTCCCTCCCCATTAGAGGTGCAACAGTGACAGTCAATAGCAAACCCCAGGCATTGAACCTGGGCTTGCACCCACTGTCAATATTTCCACTTGGTTCTCCTTTTTCTTACCTGTATCAGAGCCATGTTCCCTGTTATCATCTTCCAGAGCTCTTTGGGTGTATCCATTTGGCCAATATTAGCCTGCGAGAGGACATCAATCATCAGTAAAGACTGACAGCATTTAGCACTTGTGACCAGTCAGACTCCTGCCTTTCACCTATGCAAGTTTGTGCCAGGAACAGCAAAGAACAAGGACCTCACATCCTTAGCTCTTAGCAGAGAGCAGTTCACTACATATGGGCTGTGCCTGTCTGTGTTCT
This sequence comes from Psittacus erithacus, assembly GCA_009867235.2. Taxonomy (NCBI): domain Eukaryota; kingdom Metazoa; phylum Chordata; class Aves; order Psittaciformes; family Psittacidae; genus Psittacus; species Psittacus erithacus. The sequence goes on from WYDI02001608.1 coordinate 4,813, forward strand.
GCACTAACACCTCAGCCTGTGAGTGCCACGTGGGCTGTGCACTTTGGGTAAGGACAGTGCCTCTTCCAAGTTACTGTGGTCCCATCAGACACCAAACCTGTTTCCAGTCTGAGCATCAGCATCTTCTTCCCAGCTGCAGGGACGGGCTGACCCCCAGGAGCGGAGCCAGAGCCACCACAGAAGAGGTTTTGAGGGGAGCGTGGATGGGAATGGACGTCAATAGAACGTCTGATGAACAACCTTGCGAAAGCAACAAGCTCCACTTTGTCCCCAGGCACAGTCACGCACTGCTGCTTATTTACTCACTGCATTCACTCCACTGGTGATCAAGCCAAACCTGGCCCAGGCCCAGCTGGGTCACGCTGCCCCTGGGGTCAGTCAGCCAGGAGGGAAAGAGGGGTGCAGGGACCCCGAGCATGGCTGCGAGCCCCAGCTCCGACACGGCTCCAGGCTGGAGCAGCAGCAGCACATGGCACAGGGAGCTGGCACAACGGCTCCTGTTGCAGTTAAAGGCTGGGTAAACAAGGCTAATGCCACGTGGAGACCTACTGAGGATCGGGAAGCAGCCGTGGCACAGGGGTCACCTGGCACTGCTACAGCCACAGGAGAGGCTCGGAGTAACCACAAGTTGCTTTGACTCCCTGGTGGGTGATCCACGCTGCTGGTTAGGGCAGAGCACAAGGGTTCTGTTCTTCCCTAGAGCCTTCTAGGTCTCTATGGTGGGAAGAGTGGGTCAGCTTACATCTAATCTTGGATTGTTAGAAGCTGAACATGAAGAGGAAGCAAGGGAGAGGCTCAGTCGTGAACAACTCCTCTTCCTGCTCTCCTCACTGCATGCTCTTGGGAGGTGCCAGCTCTTCTCAACCAGCACTAGGATGTGCCCATCTCTGTAGGGAATTATCCTCCTCAGTTTAGTGGGAAGGAGAAAGGAATCGAGGGGAAAACTAACAAAGTATTGACTGAAGTAGCACTGAGCACATCCAGCACAGGAATTCGGGCTCCATGTGAAGCCTGACCTTAAAATTCCAGCCCCATGGCAATTAGGTTGGGATTAACATACCCCAGCTGTAGTCACTGGCAACAGAATCGCAATCCTTTAACTAATGGGAGAGTTTAATTCTTAATTGTGAAAGGAATTTCTGAGGTACCTTAATGCAGCACTAATGAGAAAGCCACAGGCTGAGAGAGCACTTGGGGCTGCTTCCCTGCGGCGGGAGCATGAGGCTCACACTGCGAAGCCCCACAAGGGTTCCCCATGCTGGGGGAAGAACAGGGCAAAGGGAAAACAGGAAAGGCCAAGAGCTCATCCTATCCCACTGCAGAATCCCAGCCTCGTTTGGGTTGGAAGGGACCTCAAAGCTCCTCCAGCTCCAACCACTGCCACGGGCAGGGACACCTTCCACTAGAGCAGCTTGCTCCAAGCCCCTGTGTCCAACCTGGCCTTGAACACCGCCAGGGATGGAGCAGCCACAGAGCGCAGCAGAGGGGCAGGATCCCCTCCCTGAGCTGCTGCTCACGCTCTGGGGGTGCCCCCCGCACACGGGGAGGTTCTGGGCTCACGCACACTGAAGCTGGGTCATGGGGAGCTCTCATCACCCCAAACCCCCGTGCATTGATGTAAGAGGTAGAGCACAAGGTAAGGGATGTGTGTAGAGGCAGCACAACCAGGGCAAAGTAAAGCAGAGAACACAGCCTGGGTGCTGACCCATGGGGCTAATGCCACCCCTCAGCCATCAGCGCAGGGGCAGGAGGAGGCAGCAGCCACCCAGCACAGACGGATGGGTGCTCTCTGTGCCAGTTGCCTCATGACCCTGCTGCAGCCACCAGAGCAGAAAGTTTCACATCCCTGGGACTTTCTGGCGAGTCTCAGTTCCCTGCCAATCCTGCTTCTTGCCGGCCCCATAGGGAAGAGGATGGAGAAGTGCTGTGCTGCCTTCATCCCAGGAGAGCCCAGCCCCTGCTCAGCAAGGGCAAGCTGGCCATGAGGGAGAGCAGCCTGTGTCTGGGACAGCAGGATCCTGAACAACAGAGAGTGAATCAAACAAAGGGGTTTGTTTCCCAGGACAAAGCTCAGGCTCTGTCCATGCAAGCCCTGGCACCGGAGCACAGCAGGGCTGGGGCAGCACGAAGGCTCCCAGCAGCACCTGGGGGGAGGAGACCAGCACCACGGGGATGCAGCCACAGGCCAGCTCCTGCCTGTGATGCTGGCACAGGCATCCCCAGTACCCTGCTCCTGCACAGAATGGAGAGGGAGGGCTGAATCAAGGAGGTGGTCCCCTCATGGGGTGGGCAAGGGAAATGCTGTTTGCATCCCTGCTCCCCAGGGCTGCAGGGACAACCTCAGACTCTACAGAATATGATGCTCATGTGCCACTGGTTCGGCGGAGAAGAGCAGCATTCCATAGGGTATACACAGAACAGCATCAGCGGCTGGATGAGCAGCTCAAAACCTTGGCTCTGCTGCCATCAAGGAACTCACTTCAAGAAGAGGCCAACAAGAAACCCCTGAGGAGCAGTCACAGCTGGGATCTCCCCATTGCTCAAGATGAAAGAACAAGAGAGGACCCAGGAGAGCAGATACAGAGACCTTCTACAACACTCTCCCGTGCTTTCACCTGCAGCAGCCAGAAAGGGGAAGGCTGAGAGGCAGGGAGCTAAACTAACCTAAGCTAAGCTAAGCTCTCTGCTAGCTGCCCTTGTTGCTGCCACCCAGGCAGACAGGTCTCCATCCCTAGACCCCAGCACACTTCCTGGGTAGCGCTTTCAGGCCAAGGCACATCACCTCCTTTGCACTGTCAAGGTGAGGACCAGGCTGCTTGCAGCAAGGGCAATCCACAGCAGAGATGGAGCTTGGCAGCAGGCAGCCAACACCTTGCAGCTATCAGGCTCAAAGATATATGTGCTTCCATCACGGGAAACACAGAGACATCAGGCACTCACTTGCTGTCATGCTGCAGCAGAAGATGGTTTGCAGAAGGAAGGAGTGCTATTGTCCTTGAGAGGAGAGGATGGCAGGCTCGGCTCAGCTCCAGAGACAGGCTGCTGTGTTACAGAGGCATTTAAACACAAAGCAATTCATTTTCAGCTGGACTAACCCTGTACTGAGGAGTAACAGAGCCTGCCCCTTCTCTCACAGGGAGCTCACTGTTTCCCAGGATTCTAGCAAGAGCAATACCCAGCCCTGCCTCTCCATCAACTTCAAGAGGCTGCCAATCCCTCTGCTCCTTCTCACTGCAAGGTCCCCACTGCTTCAGCCAGGGCTCTGCAATCCTCTGCAGTCTCTCTCAGCCCTCCTGAACCTGGCTGCCTGCAGCCTGCTCTGATGACATCCCTGCACCCAGCTTCCTCCTGAGGAAAACTGGATCCAAGCCAGTTTGGAACAGCTCAAACTGCCAAAGGCAGCTCACATACTGTGCTTCCAGGCCCACCAGCAGCCAGAATAAGGAAGGGAACTGCCAGCAAAGCTTAAGCACTATTAAACCTTGAAATCGGATCAGTCCAGTGGAATGAAGGCACCTTCCCAGTGCGCTGAACTGCGGTCACTGACAGAGATGTGTCTGCCCAGCCACCACACACACAGAGGCATTCCTACCCCTTCCCAAGCAGGTATCCCGCTCCCTCCTTCCCTCAGCTCCCTGGATACTCACAGCTGTGGACAGGCGAGATGCCAGAGTCATCTCCAGGTTCCCCTTCAGGCCCAGCAATGCAGGTACCAAGATAAAGACCTCAGTCACGTATTTGAAGACATCCCAGTGCTGCAAGAGTGAGACAAAGACCAGTAAATAACCACAGCCTGGTTTGGGCTGAAGGGAGCTTAAAGCTCCTCCAGCTCCAACCCCTGCCACGGGCAGGGACACCTTCCACTAGAGCAGCTTGCTCCAAGCCCCTGTGTCCAACCTGGCCTTGAACACTGCCAGGAATGGGGCAGATTTCCCGGCTGCTGGAATCCTTTGCTTTGGACCGTGTGTCACTGACCCACAGCCCATGTGTGATCCTGAGCACACAACCCAGTTCCTCCTCTGCCCCAGTTTGAGTTCTGCAATGGTTTCCTGTGTTTGCGTAGCAGCGACCACACGTTCCTGAGCCCAAAACCAGGATCTCAGGGGCTCAGCCTTCAACTTCCAGTTCAAACCCCACTGCAAAACGCTGACGCAAACAGAAGCCAGAACAGGGAAGGATGAAGAGATTTGGCTCAATACTTGCAGTCAGTGGCAGAAGCGAGTGCTGAAGCTTGTTCAGCCTCCGCTGGGAGCCATTCCCTACAAATACCATTTGGAACAATTACCTCTGCTCCTGATGCTGCCAGCTCCCAAAACCCCACTATGGCCTCTGCTCAGCCCCCCTCACCGGCACCTACATTACTCATAGGATCATTTGGGCTGGAATGGACCTTAAGATCATCCAGTTCCAACCCCCTGCCGTGGGCAGGGACACCTCACCCTATACCAGGTATTCACTGAGCCCTCTGGCTCTGCAGTCGAGTCAGCTCCCTTGGGCACGAGGCAGAAGAGGCAGCCTTAGGAAAGAGGGAAGAGTAATTGCAGGGTGAGCAGTCTCCCAGGAGAACACAAAACCACTCCAAACCCACACCCCTGCATTTAAACCCCCCCACAAGCCACACAAACCTCCCTGCCCCATTTGCTGGTGGCAGGAATGCTTTGCAAGAAGGCCCCACGTCCAAAATAACTCCTGCTTCCCACATTGCCTGACTGCCACGCTGCTGAAAGGACACTGAGCACAGTGGGAATGGTGCTCCCAGCAGCACAGAGCATGGTTACAGCCTCCTGTTCCCTGTGCAGGGCTCCATCTCCCTCCTTGGCAGTGCCACACATCAGGACGCTGGGCCAACAGGACACGTATTCCCTTCTGGACCAGGAACACTATTGGTCAACACCTCCCAGCAAACACAAGTCACTCCTGCATGACTGCACCTTCCTGCGGGGAAGGACTGGGCTTATCTGTGTTTGGTTTTCCAGCCTTTGTGCCTCTTGCCTTCACCACCCAGCCAACCAATTCCTGCCAGGTCCTGTGCAACGCCACAGTCAAGCTGCACTCACCCCAAAAGCCATTTAGGAGCAAACTGTGATCACAGGAGACACATAAATGCTTCATGGGGATGAACTGAGATCACTTCTCAATGGGAAAACCTGGGTTTCGGTCATTACAAATCTGAACATCTCTGACAGCTTGGTAAGACAGGCTGACCATACCCAGCAACCAAGGCGAGGATGGAAGCTGCTCAGATGTGTCACAGAATCCCAGCCTGATTTGGGCTGAAGGGACCTTAAAGCTCATCCAGTTCCAACCCCTGCCACAGCCAGGGACCCCTTCCACTAGAGCAGCTTGCTTCAAGCCCCTTCAGGCACAGCCACAACCCTCTCTGTGCTCAAGGCTCCTGAGGATGTACCTGGTCTCCTCTTTGCTACGCTGTGATGGGCATATCAGGAAACCATGGTGGGTCCTGGATCCAACCCTCAAGCTTTGGAGACCCTTCCATTCTGTCCCCAAGCAGGGGACATCAGAGTTCAGTGCTCACTGAGAAAGGCAGGAGGGAGAATCCGCCTGGAATACCTCTCCAACAGTGGCACCCCAGGCTGTGCTTCCTTTCAGGTCACATCTAGGCAGGCGAGCTGGGCTCTCCTCAGCCTGTTTTTAGGCATTCTGATTCTTTGGCTGCTCTTGCATCCATGAATCCTTTGCCACGACTTCCCTTTGCAGTATCTAGAACTCAACAAGGAAGCAACACGCTCCCACTTCCCAGCAGGATGAGCTGGGGGTCACCAGCATCACCAGGAAAGGAACATCAGCATTAGTCAGCCCATGGGTTGGCTGTAAATGACCCTTTAAAGGAGGCTGTGCTGGAAGCTGCTGCTGCTGGAACTCCCTGAGCAAGGAATGGGTGTTCCTGGAGAAAGGAATAAAAACCATCTTTGGGGAAGGAAAACAAGGAGATTCGTGCAGACATCAGCAGCTTGCTCACTGCAAAGAGCAGGCCCCATGGGCTCCTGCCAGCTTGCTTACTCTACGATGTTACACAACAAGGGTCTGCAGGCATTTAGTAGGGCTTGAAGGTCTCCTGCAGAGACGTGTGCCCACACTGTGGCTCCAAGGGGACAACCAGAGCCAGCCTGTGTGGGGAACACAAAACAGGGAAAGAGAAGAGGAAATATGGATTTCAGTTCAGGGCACTGAGCTGTTAAAATCCCTTTTTCCCTCCCTGTATCCCTCTGGTATCTGTATCGCAGCCCCTCTGAGAAGCACAGAAAGAAGCTGTTTTGAAGGGTGAGCAGGGAAGATAACAGCACACGGGAGCCTCCAGGGTGGCTTTTTACAGAGCATGGCAGAGAACCGCAGGGAGAGGGACCTCATGTCCAGCACCAACTCCTGTCCTCTGGGACAGGGAGCAGTGACCATCACCACTACAGGCTCTGAAGAAGCATTAGCCCCAGATGGTGCTTTCAGCTTCCTCCATCTCACTGCTTTCAGAGGCTTTGCACCTGCACCCTGCTGCTTCCTGGTAGCAGATGCCTCTCCCTGCTGTCATTTAGGTTTACAGGAGTCAGGAGTGTGGTTTCACTCAGCTGATAAGGGGGTGGTGATGCACAGCAGCTCCAAGGGGAGGGGATGCTGCAGGCTGGAGCTGCGGCTGCTTCACTCTCCACAATGCCAAGGAACAAGCAGCCTTAGTACAAGAGGTGCAGCTCCAGAGGGATGCTGACACCAGGAACAGCCTCCACCTGGAATACTGTCCATCCCATGCAAGGAACCTGGAGGGAGCAGACAAGGCTGGAGCATAAAGCAGGGCTCTGCTGGGAGAGGGGACTGTGCCAACAGTCCTGCACTGCATGCACAAGAGCAGTCACCTGGGCCAAAGGGAGCAGAGGCAAATCCTTAGGGACACATCAGTGGGACAGCATGGCTAAAGGGGTTGCTGTGTTCACAGAGGGGACACCAATTAACCGCTGCCTGATTAGTCTGTGTAGCCAAAACAGTGCAACCCGAGTGGATGGAGCCCTCCATCCGTTACTAACCGCGGCTGCATCCAGCACAGCGGGGCTCCAGCCACTCTGGTGCACCAGCAACCTACTCCACATGCACTCTCCTTTCATCCAAGGCTTTGGATCTCCAGGAAGCCAGTTACAAATCAGCTCCCCAGGCAAGCAGGCAGGGCCCACACGCTTCCCTTTCCCATCCTATGGCATTTAAATGCCTCATTTAGTCCCAGGGCTAACGGGAGTTGGAGTTGTTGGCAGGACACACTGCAGAGCCACATGCTGAGCTGCTGTGGGACAGAGGAATGATGAGAACACAGCAACACAGCCCCGTGCTGCAACATCCCACCCCTGCCCACCTCCTCCTCAGCACAAAGGTTGCTCTTTTGCCAGGAAAGACGTTAGGTTGGGTTCAAATGCCTGGCTCTGGGACCCTGCCAGAGGCACGATGAGTTTACAGGCAGCCTGCAAAGGCAAACATGCTTGGAATGGCTCTTTTGCAGCGGATTATTCATTCTGGTAAACCTCTCCTGGCCTCGCTCAGCCCAGCCAGCCTTTCCTGTTTTGAGTCACTCCACAGGTTGCATCAACAGCAGTGATGACCAGTGAGCAAAGGCATGCAGGGAAACAGCCATCAAGGAAAAGAAAGCAGGAGAAGTGCTGCCTGGCCACTCAGCATCACAAACCTGACCGGGGGCACATAGCTCCGGTGGACAGGAGCTGAACTCTGCTGACACTGTGAGGCTTTACTCCACTTTAGCAAGCAGAGGAGCTTCCAGCAGAGCAGTTTTGGTTGGCCACAGCTCCAAAATGGCTGCCTCCTCCATCCAAATCGTCTCCTAACCCTCCACTGCTGTGGGCATCAAACCAGCTCTGTGCTCCAGAGCACAGGAGAGGGGGTGAAGCAGCTGAGGCGCTGCCAGAGACACACATGGGTGGGAAATACACGGCCTCTCCTCCCCTCGCTCCAGACATCACCAGGGCCCCCACTGACCCAACCAGCATCCAAGGTAACAGATCCCTCCCAGTTGCTATCTGCTGAAGTAGCCGTGGCATCCCAGTCTCTCCTGGTTTGGGATTAAGCCATGGTCTACAGAGACAGGATTCAGAGCCCAGAACCATGCCAGGGAAAGACCAATCCTACCTGCACAATGTCCAGCACCATTCCAGCAGCAACTGTCCCAAAGCCTGCCAGGAGGAAGGGAAAGAGGACTTGCAGCCCAATGGAAAAGGAGGTCTCCTTGAGGGGAGAAGCTGGCTCAGGGCCTCGATCTGTGCTGGTGTCATCACTTTCATTGCTCTGGCTGCTGTTTTCCAGCAGGGCATCTTCTTCCCGCACCCCTTTAGCATTGGCACGGGACTCCAGCACCACCACTTCCACCCCAGCTCCATCAGGCCCCAGGAAATCCGAGGGCTCCACCAACTGCCCTCGCTCCGGACCGGCGAGACAGTCCACAGGCACGATGGGCAGCACAGCCCCGTTGGCTTGGTGGGTCTCCTTCTGCTCTGGCTTGGAAGACATGCTGCAGAGAGGCTATCCTGACCCTTGGCTTGGTGGGCCTACAGCCAGCAGCTATTCCAGAAGAGATCTTCTGCCAGGAGCTTACACAAATGGCCTTTCCGGCATCTAGAGGCGACCTCCCCTATCCCTGCTTGCCTGCCTTGGAGTGCAGAGACTGCTCCTGCAGCAGAGATCCCCATCAAGCAACGTCCAGGAATGGAGAACACCAAGCACACGGAGAGAACACTGTAGGAACTGGGAATTACAGCAGATTCACTCCAATTCTCCTCCTCCTCAGCACTGTGTGGTGCAGCCGCCACTGAGACAGGATCCAAGCTCTTCTGCCTTGATGTATGCCACTTTAACGTATCTTTCTCCAGATTCCTCTTCCAGCAGCACAATTGCTATGATGGGGTATGCAAGGCAGAGAGAAAACCAGATGAAGTAAAGACCACTGAATAAGCTTGGAGGGATGAGGAAGCAGAGAGCAGATACGAGGGGCTGGGTTTCTGAGATGATACAATAGAGAAAAGCTCTTCTTGCTACCAGGGCTTTGGTACCTGCTCCAGTGGCACTGCAGAACGGGAGTCTGAAGGCTCAGGGAGGGGGGGGTGTTGCTTCAGCCTGTTTTGTGCTCTCTGCCAAACACCCAGCAACACCAACACGCTCCGGCTGTCACCGCTGGCCTCTTCCAGGAGGATTTCTCACCTCAGAGCACGAGTGAGAGCTCTTATTTAAAGCGACAGCAGGCTTCCAGTTCAGGTTACTCACGGGGCTGAGCAGGCTGGAGGGTAGGAGCTGGCATCTGAACAGCCTCCGGCTTCAGGGCGCTCTCCAAAAGCTCCTCTTTCACCTGAAACACATGGGAGGACACAGATACTCTGCCGGCTCTCGCGGCACCCGGCATTCACAGCTCATTCATCCCACCGCATCTGCCTCCAGCACACACTGCGGGTACAACCACCGGCCGCGCAACCCCTGGCTCCACAGACCTCCCTTTGCAGCCCTTCGGGCGCTTCTGGGGCTGTGTGAGGGGTGCGAGGGCAGACCCACTGCCTGCTCCCCGCGTCCCTGAAGCGAACACCCGGGAGGTACCCACACACCGCGCACCAGCGCGCCCTGCCCGGAGCCCAAACCCCGCATGGACCCCTTCGGGCCCCAGGGAGCCCAGCGCGGAGCCGGGCCTGCGGGAGAAGCGCGGCCCGGAGGCTGCTCCGCTGCCCGGGGGCCGCAGAACCGCGCTCCCCACGCACCACCGCTCCAGCGGCCGCGGGGAAGCGCTGCCCCGAGCGGAGCCGGCGGGAGCTGCCGCTGCCGGCCCCCTCCCTGCGGCAGGCGCTGCCGCAGACCCCGCTGCGGTCCCGAGCCCCCCGGTGCCGCCGTGCCCCGGCGCTCACCTCCGCGGGGCCGCCGCTGCCCGCTGCCCGCCGCGCTCCGCTCTGCCCCGGCCCGGGCCGGGCTGCCCCGCGCCGCCCTGACATCACCGCCCGCCAATCGTGGCCCTGCCCAGCGCGCCGCGCCGCGCACCCATTGGCCGGCTGAGCGTGGCGTCACGCCTGGCCCCGCCCCACAGCGAGCGGTGAGGCTCCGCCCCTTCGCAGCGCGGGAGGCGTGGCCTGAGAGTCACGCGGTGCTGGGCGCACATGGGAGCTGGGGGTCCCGGTTCAGGGATGCTCCCATCTCCATCGGGATAACGGGGCTGGGCAGAGCCCTGCAGCGCTCCCATCAACACCGGGATAAC
>WYDI02001610.1:0-24726 GCA_009867235.2 Psittacus erithacus
AACTGCAGCCCGGCCCGCGACGAGCGCGACTTGGCCTTAGCACGCGCCTTCCCGCCCTGCTTCCCGCGCCCAGACATACTCCGACTCTCCTCCGCGAACTGACGCCAAACTAGCGCTACTGCTTCGTCCCCCACCCCGGCCTCTTTTATAGCTTCCCAGCGCGCCCGGGTCTGCTTCTCATTGGTTGTTAAGCGCTCTCTCTCGCTACTACCAATGGCGCTGCGGATCCAAATCCACCCAATCGGAGAGCGGTCCTCCCCGCCGCGTTACCCCCGCCCGCCAGCAGATGCTGGGAGGGGACTGGGGGGAGCCTGAAGGGGCGCTTCTGGAGTAGCGGCGGGGAAGGTCCAAGCCTCGGTTCGGCGCACTGCAGGCGCCTCTGGCCCCGAGCAGCGACCCGGGAATTCATCTTACAAGGAAACGTGTGCCTGAGGAGCGCAGGGGCGGCAGCTGACCCTCATGAACGGGGGGATCCCCTTGCTTGTGCCATCGCTGTTGTCTTAGAAATAGCCCTGTATTTAGAACCTCAAAAATGCTACTACAGGATTATTATTATCATTATTATTAAGAAATGCTTCTATCAGTAGGCACATTTGCAACCTAGCACTACTGATACCTGCAGAAACCAGGCAGGAGCACATTAACACAGGAATTTTCTCTGCTTCAGGAGACAATTACTCAAGTGTTACTGCAATTAAACTAATACAGTATTATTTGCAGGGCTGTTCTGCAGAACATTAGAAGTTACTCAAACTGGAGACTATCCCACTGCACAAAAAAGCTGAAGTGACTTCAAGATCGAGGATGTTTGGTACATCTGTCTCTGTCTTACACCAGGATTCCTGTTTTGTTGTTGGTTTTGGTTTTTTTCTCCTTACCCATAGTTTCTCTTTAGTCCCCGACATCTTTTCCTCTTCTGTATTTTGAGCAATGGCAGATACTGTCTTTGTTCAAAGCAATGAAGGAGCCTGCACGCTGGACTTTGCCACATCCTTTTGCTACCCCAGTGTTGCACAGCAGTCTTTTCCTCCATGTTCCCCCTCAGCATGGGATTTTGCTCCTTTCCCTAAATTCCAGTTCTGTGACTTATTTTGTTTCCTTCTTCATTCATTGATGGTTTTGTACTCTAACTCCTGGGTTTTTTATTTATAACACAGCACAGGTCCCATTACATGGGTATCATAAAATTACAGTAAAGTATGTGCGCCAGACTGTGCTGCTTACCCTGGATATGAGCACTGGCATGACTCAGGGAAAGGCAGATATATGACTGCTACTCAGCCATTCATGATGGCCTAGCAAAAACAAAAAAAAAAAACAAAAAAAAAACCAGAACAAAACAAAACCAAACAAAAAACAAACAAACAAAAAAACCCCCACACAAAATAAACGCAAACACAGTGAAACCCACCCAAACAAAACCACTCAAAACAATCAATCAAACAAAAGACATTTCATCTAAACTCTGCCCCTCAGAGTAAGAAAGAGCCACATCCTTTGTTCCAGAAGGGTACAGTAATAGGAATTCTGATCTAAACTGTTCTGGATTACAAACAAGGCAAAATAAACACGTCATAGCACACACAAAGTACTGTCACACTTTTTTATTTTTGGGCAACTAAGAACAGTTCCCTATTTGGAAATTTCAGTAACATTTAGAAAGCATCACTCTTTAATGGTGTGATTCAATGGATTACCAGAGGCCAAAAAATAACACAGGAATAAATGGAAAAAATTAATCTTGCTGTTGCAAGTATTGCCAGTTTAGCAATGAAAACACTTTGCAATAATTTCTGATGCTGGGGAAGAAAAGGTTGGCAGCAGTCCTCAGAGCTGGATTTGATGTTTCTGCCATGGCACATCATTTGTGTGGATGATGAAGAACCAGACGTTTACTTCAGCACGTTGTATGCCTTAGGATGGATAAGCCATTTCCTCAGCTTGTGCTAATCAGCACAGTTTGAATTCTCAGTTGTAAGGTTAGAATCTCAACACCTGTAATGATGTAAAACTACCTCCATTAATTTTCAGGCATAGTTACAGCTCAGATCTGTCACTTTGTCAGCTTATGGTTTGGCCACCAAGTTTTTTTTACACACCCCCTTCACCTTTCACCCCAGACAGGATGAGGAAGCGCCCTTTCTGATATCATGTAAAGTCCTTGTGCATTGCATTTCATATTTTTACCTATTTTAAAGATGTAGCAAATTCAAACCCCTTGTCTCCATCTGAAAAAGATAGGTACATACACACAAGAAGGTGTTCTCTCTATCCCAACACAAGAAAAGGTGGCTCAGCTATGTGAGAATATGGCAAAAGGAACATAATTAAATCAAGGCTCAGAGGTACCACAATGATGCTCCTTCCCCCAAAACCACTATTCACGTGTTTCACTTAAGGACAAAAAAAAAAAAAAAAAAAAAAAGCTAAAATATAAAAAAAATATAGCTGAAGATTTATGATACTACTGACACAAGTGCAATTAACTCCTGAACCAGAGAAAGAACTGTTATACAAGCCTGTTTGTATTCAGAACTAATGAGAAACAGATTCAAAATTTTCAAGTGTAAGTTTAGGTAGATAATAATTCTGTATCCACAAAACATATTTAACCTCAAAACAGTGAGTACTCAGCTAAGTCTGAGACAGCCAACTAAAGGTATTGTTCAAGGTATCTGCTGGTCTGGCTGCTTGATATGAACTCTCATTAAAAATCTAAAACTCCACAAGTCCGGATATATTCATCTAGAAATTGGTACATTAGAGGACTCACCCTCAAAATCATTAAGAATCTCATAAGCTCTTCAGCAGGGAAGAGCTTTCTCAATGAAGAGCTTTCTCAATTTCTTTTATGCTGCATCATACTTATGACACTATTAGTAGGTTTTGTGCTCAAATTCAGTGTTCCAGACAAAACTTGGCATATTTGTAATATCTTTTATCCCCACTGAATCAACAATTCATCTGGGAGAGATTTGTTGCAAACACAACTGATCTTATGGGTCTTAAGACTCATTTGTCTACAAGATCCCAAGAGGTTTTGCAGCTGTTTCAAATGAGAACAAAGATCTGTTTCTTGCATGTGGTGTGGTAAGGGTTATTGGAGTATTTGGCTCTGTTTGCATAGTGAATGAAGCTAAAGGAACACTTCTGCTGAAATAGAAGACTTCTTTAAGCTGGAAATGTGAAAGTCCTTTTTTTAAAAAAAATACCTGCAATTTAAAACTTCTGACTCCACAGAATTTGAAGTCAGGTATTTTCCACATGTAAAATTACCTGCCAGGCTCTTAGAACTAAAATTGTTTACCAGTTTTCACTTAAGGTAACTCATCCAAGAAGCATCCAGCGGGTACCTGAGGCCTGACACAAAGAAAACCTTTTAGTAAGAGTATATAAAATAAGTAACTTTGTAATTATTAGTGGTACTTCGGAAATAAAGTTTCTACAAGCTACCAACAAAGGTTGAAAGAGATGTTTAGGAACTTAAAAAACACCAATATAGGAAAACTTTAACAAAAACTAAAAAAGCATCTATTATTTATAACGCAGCTACTGCTTTTCTCTTCTGAGGTTCCAAATGCCTCTATCTTCCCCCAAGGCCAGCAAAGAACCTCTCCCCCTTCCATCCACATACTAGTTTTAAACAAATCACAAGGAAAACAGTATTTTGATACACTGAACATTTATTGTCTTTCACAAGACAAAATAAAGTTTCCCCAGCTGATGAAAGCCATCAAGATGACCATAGAGGGGATAGGGTGCAAAATTCCAGTGTACAGTATATGCAACAAGTTACCTCCCTGACTACCCTGGAAAAAAGATGATTGATCACTCTCACTGCAACTAAAAAACAGGATTAGAAAATATTTACAGAAAGGAACAGTACAGAAAATAAAACCTGGACAACCATATGTGTATGAAATGCTGCTAACACTTTCCTGTCTCTTTAAAAACCTGTTTCACTACCCTCACCAGAGCATTCAGGATGTGCAAGGATTTAGGCAGAGCATAGTTACCCCCTACTCCCACACCTCCCTCCTCAGAGTACCATTATTCCCCTCCAAGGAAGGGGGAGGACTTGAAGGAAGCAGCATCACCATCTTTACTGTGATTTCCTCCCACCAACTGGACATGCTAGCTCCTGAAAGGAGATCCCCAGCCACACCTCATCTGCAGCGGTCTCTATCCAGAGCATACTGGCAAGTTAACAGATGGGTAACTACTCCCTGTCATGTTAGCCCTTTCATTGCTTGAAGGAGGATTTTTCCTTCTCCTCCCTCCTGGTCTGATCTGTGTTCAGAGGGGCAGGAAAGCTGAGTAGGACTACAACAGGTCACAGGAGACCCTCCATTTCCTTCATGAAGGCTTCATACACATCATCCTTTGTCTGTACAGAGATTGGGGCAGATGATCCAGCCTTAGGGGCAGCTTTGGTTAACGGAAGAGCAGGCTCATCATCCTGTTTTCTCTGGGAGGCAGCCGAAGCCCCTTTATTCTCCCGACGCACTCGCAAGGCAGTGGGCACAAAGCGAGTGATCTCAGCCTTGGGGTTAGTGATCTGCGGCTTGGCACTGATAGTGGCCGTAGCTTTCTTCTCAATGGTCGCTGCACTGGTATCATCCGCCTTGGGGCGCTGAATCAGGCTGGGTGGGGCACTCAGAACCCCAGGATTTGGAATAGGAGCTGGTGGGAAGAGCCCAGGGGGGGCAGGTCCTAAGGGAGGCACCAGAGGTGGCCGTAACATGCTGGGACGAGGAGGAGGGATACCTGTAAGAAGAAAAGAAAGCATGAGCTGACTCCACACCTGGACATCTTAAAAATCTTTGGCCAAAAAGATTTCCACAGGCTCTGGAAGCCAAGAAGGAAAAACAAAACAGGAACAAAACACCCTCAACAGGAAGCAGTAGCACTGGCTTAAAAAAAGTTTTCAACCCTGCACCAATGCTGGGTTAAAAATGCTGCTGCTCCTCAGATTTCAAAAGCTACAGGAGCCTGTCCATTGATTCCTTTCGAATTTTAAAGTTAAAACCTGAAAGATTAAGTTTCTTGATGATCCATCCCACTGGAATTTCAGACTCATCAGAAATGTCTCTGACCAGGCAAAAAAAATAAATATCCCTAACTCCAACTCATTAAGGGAATTATAGCACCCAGGGGTTACTCAGAAACACTCCAGCAGAAGCTTAAACTCCAAAATTCCCTTTTTGAGGGCAGATTTCCTGCTACCAAACTACACACAGAAGTATGGAATTACTTGCTGTCATTGCACAGAGAAATGTAACAGCACAGCACAACTCAGTCACACAGACACAAAGATAAACCATTAACCAATTATATTTACTGACTTGTTCATCACAGTAAAAACTAGGAAAATAAACCTAGAAGAGACTTGGTGCTGACATACACAGAACACTTTACCTGGGGGAGCTGGAGGGGGAAGACGAGGAGGGGGACCACGTGGAGGAGGACCAGGGGGCAGGCCTGGTGGGGGACCTGGTGGAGGGCCTGGTGGTCGCCCAGGTGGAGGGCCTGGTGGTAGAAGTCGAGGTAAAGGCCCACGCAGTCCTGGTAAGCCAGGAGGTCTCAGGAATGGAGGAGCTCCTGGAAGCATGTATAGAAAAGAGAAACTTATTTCATGGTTAAAAAACCCCAGCAACTACCCCATCAGCTAATACTGAAAATCTTCAACAGTAACTTGAAATCTATTCTAATACTAGCCAGCTGCCAGATTAAATAGGTCTTCTGAGTATCAAAAAAAGAGGCAGCGGTTGTAAAGTTAGAGTAAAGCTTCATCATAATAGTCAAGTGGAAGTATCTTTTCCCACCGGAAAAAGGCCTCCTCTCCATGTAATGAAGCAATAGCTAGAACAGCTGCTGAGCCAATGTTGTGAGAATTTCAACAGCTAACAACTTTTCACTCAGGCATTTCATTGCTCTTCTGGCTGAAAAAGTAGTTTTGCACTACTGAAAGTAACTGATTTGTGTCTCCCCCTGTAGGAAGTATCAGAAATGGAACAGCAGGGAAGACAAACTTTGGAAAGCAAACTCTGCCTGCCCCCCGCCCCAGAAAATCATGTTGCTAATGTGCCCACATAGAAAAGAATACATTAAAATTGTGGTATATAATGCTCCTCACTATAGCCCAACTATTGATGTTTGCAATTTAAGAACAAGCAATAGATTTATATACTTTAATTACAAAGCAACCCGTTACTGTTACCCAGTTCAGCTATACAGCAACCCCATCAACTTCCAGACAAATCAACTTTCTCCAGATCAAAGAAACTCTAGTGCTTGCCCTCAAAAAATCATGCACTATAAAAGAAAATGGTACCAATTGGTCTTATTATTAATAATCTCTAGGCAGTCCAACACTGATGTGAATTCAAACTTACTTAGTAAATGAAATAGTACTTACTTCATTTAAGGATAGTACTAAATGAAGTAGTACTTACTTCATTTAAGGATAGTTATCTTCCCTAATAAGAGTGAAATACATTCATGTGGTAGAGTAGCAAAAGCCTTCACATTGTAGCTTACATTAAAAAAAGAAATGCACACCAAAACCTATAGCCAGGCAGTGGTTCCCAAACCTCTTCCATCATGTCTCACTTAGTCGGATGTGGGGAGATCAACACAAGAAGGAAAGAAATCAATAAAGGAAAACCCACCCTACATTGGGGGGGCACATAGCACCAGGCCTTATGCTTCACATTTCAACACTACTCATATTCCAACTACTGCTGCCTGTCAGCGTTACAGCTAACAAACTGTAACAATGCCCACCAGGCTGACTACAGCAACAGAGGCCTGACACCTCAAAAGCACAGTACAGCAACAGCAGTCTGACCACAGAAGAGATCACATAGGTCTCATCAACTACCACATGGGGTTCCTGTTTGCAATATATTCTACAGCTTCAAAACTCCCAAACTGATACATTCTGTAGTACCAAGTGCCTGCACAATTCAAACCACAGCACAACTGTTCACCTGGTGGAGGGCCAGGAGGAAGGCCAGTGGGTGGGCCTGGGGGCCTCAGTGGAGGGGCAGGAGGTGGTCCTAGTGGAGGTGGCCCAGGCATAGGAGGTGCCTGTATCTGAGATGGAGGAACAGGCTGCGGAGGTGGTTGCTGCTGTTGTGCCTGGGAATTTGCAGTAGATGACCCCGTCTCTGTAAGAGCTTCCTCACTGAGTTGTTGCTGTTGCTGTTGTGATGCCTCTTCAGAATCTGAGTCCTCTTCCTCTTCCTCCTCTTCTTCTGAATATTCCTCCACTTCTCTCCCTTCTTCTGGAATTTCCTGTCCTGGAAATGAAGACATACTTGTAAAATCCATCCACAGGTAATATCTTTGTGGCACATCAGAAAAATTGAGCATGTAAAACAAAAAAAAACCAACAAGATAAACCTTACTCAGTGGTCTTTCTCAACGAAAAGAACTGAGCACATTTAAACAGAAAATTAAAAAATAATAATATCAAATAAAAGCCACAGTTCTAGACAGAGCTCTGCCACCAGGAACTGTGTGTTCCTGTGGGAGCAGAAACTTCCGTTACCAACCTGAACTGCAACTATGTGATCTATGGTTGGTGGGAGCTTGCACAGGTAGGAGGGCATGTGGGGACACAACATCAAAATAAACATAATCCCCACGTCCAAGAAACTCCAGCACCTCTGAAAGATACTGGGGTGTCTAAAACAAAGAGTCAGACAAAAGTAAAAGGAAAAAGTCTTCACTCTTGGTTAGCTTACTTCTGAAGAAGGAGCTTTTTAAAGAGTACAAACCCTTTCAGGTTACAGGCTGAGCCTAGAGCCAATCACATCCTTTCTTTTTCACTCATGCTCAAACAAAACAATTGTTTCTAAGTTAAGAAAGGTAAATCTTAAAAGAAAAAAAGAAAAAAAAATCCGTAGTACCTAAAAAAAAAAAACCAACCAACCAAACATAGGTTGCTACTGTAACTTCAACTGTATGCAAAACAGACACACTACCAGACTAAAACTAATAAAACAACCCACCAACAATACCCAACCACAGTTTACTACAGTAAAATATTTATAAAATAAAACCTGTGCAAACCGAGTAAGCTTACCAGAGAAACATAAACTGGAAACCTAATGGCGTATCTCCACTTCACATATCCATCTCACTCACCTGCCATTCGTAGCATCATGGCCTGGAGGGGAGTCAATTCTTTCATGTTCTTTTTCTTTTTTCGTGACTTCCCAGGCATGTCTGCAAACCGCACGCTGTGACCTGGGGAAAGCAAAGCAAAGCATGGGCAAGAGTGGTGGGAGCTGGGAAGAAAATAACAGAAATCAGGTAAGATTTAGTCTTCTACCTAGTATGGTACCTGCCCACAGCAGGGGGGTTGGAACTAGATAATCTTAAGGTCTTCTCCAACCCTAGCTATTCTATGATTCTACAGATAATATACCATTCTAATTAGTGTAATGATGCTCCTTGCATAAGGGTTAACACTGGTGTTACTGCTTATTTAAAGTTTTGCTAATTCAATATTATCCATCAATTGGTCTCCTCCAAGTACTGAAGAAAAAAAGAATTATCCAAAAGAATCAGTGGCACGAAACATAGTTGTCTCAGTTGTTCAAGTCACTAAAAAGTGCATATATTTTACACTAAGGCTTAATTTTTGTAATGTACCCTGGCAACTCAATGCTTCAGGTGAAACATGTCTTGTGAGCTTACTAAGCTAACTCAACTGTTAAGAAAACAGGTCCACATGAAAGATGCTTCACTTCTAGAGAGTTTCTTTCTGTTTGTTAATGAAAAGTCTTCAGTTGAAATTTAGGCAAGTTAGAGCAGAGTCAGACAGCAAAACAAATTAACTTCCCTCCCCTTAGTCAGGAAAACAGATACAAACTCTGTGTTGTGTTGACCTTTTGAAAAATCAAACCCCAATCTATAACTTCCCATATCATACCCGATTTCTTTTCTTCACCACCTTCCCTCTCCTTGTCATTATCACGATGCAGGAAGTCCTCACCATCGCTGTCTGCATCTGACCTGTCACTGTCACTATCATCACTACTGTCATCATGTTTGTCCTGATCCATATCCTCAGGATAACCTTCATCTTCACTAGTACTGGACATGTCGTCATCATGCCCTCGCTGTCCTGTGGGAAGGAAGCATTAGGAAATGCATAAATTCCAAATACACTGGTGTGAAAGACTGAATATTTTGTATGTCTGCAGTTTGAAAAGTCCTCCTAGCAACAGCATGGACATACTGTCAACTCTTACTGTTCAACTCATATTCTTAGAGTATTTTGAGAGAGCCTATTTCTAAAACTTTCTATTAAGCAGCTGGTTAATTTGCACAGCCAACAAGTGAAGGCAGCTCCTATCTGCTCAATAGGAACAGACTAAAGAGTTGCAATCGGCCATCACTGAAATAGTTGGATGTTTTCTGGCACGCAATAAAGCTGATTTACCCATTCGCTAAAGTCCTAGAGATGACACAGCAACGGTGAAAAGGAGGACCTAGTGTCTCCTAGAAAATACGTACCCAAGGTTGGTTGGGGCTTTTGTTGTTGTGGAGCTGGTTTGTGATGGATTTTGGCTTTCTTTTGGGTTTGACTGGTTTGTGGTGGTTCTTTTTTTTGTTTGTTTGTTTGATTTGTTTTGGGTTTTTTTGTTCTGTTTTGGTTTATTTGAAGGGGGTAATAGGAAGACTTCTTTGAGACTAGTTAAGTTTATTTAAAGGATTAATAGGTCCAATGTTTCAGTACTGTTAAGACTACATGGGAAAGTTGTAATTAGAAGCTTCAATATTTAAGAATATAGCCGATAAAATTGCAAATACCAGAATCAGCTCAGAGGTCCAACCACTTAGGAAAAGTCCTTCAAGTAGTATTAACACCCATGCTGCCCAGAGAATAACTTGTGTAGGGCACACTACATTCACAGCAGTACTATCCGCTGCAAAACGGACAGGTCAAGCAAAACCCCAGGCAGGGAAGTTCTTACCAGCTTCAGAACTATAAGAAATCTCCTCTTCTCGCCTTCGAGGAGCCATCTCCAAGGTGAAACCCACTTTACGGCCATACATCTGGAGGACTTGAGGTGGTGGTGGGCCTGGTGGAGGTCCAGGGGGCTTCCTCCCTGGAGGTAAACGTGGAACACCAAGCCCAGGAGGAGGAAGTATAGAAATGGACCGAACTGGCGGTCTGGAAATAAGGAAAGAAACAAGAAATGTAGGAACACTAATAAATGGAAGCAAATATACACTTAATAGAACTCTTTAGCCTTCTTTCATCATTGCTTACACAGCAGCCTTCTAAAAGACACATGAACATTTATAGATCTGTCTCAAGGAGTTTACAACCTCATATAAAGACATGATTGCAGAATATCACCCAAAAGCAAGCTGCTCAGATGGCAAAAAAAAAAAAAAAAGCAAGGATTGAATCCCACCACAAGAGCCAAATGAAGTAATCACAAAGTCAGCAAAAACAGAAGACTATTCAGAAAGAAATAAAAAGAACCAGTTGTAGAATGAGAGACAAGTAAACTATGAAATTAAACTGAATATACTAGCAAGACAAAAGAACACACAAGATATGCCAATTTAAGGGGCATTTATGATAAAAGTGGCAGAGCTTTAAGTTTTACTGATATGCAGAAAGGCAAATCCTAGAAAACACAGATTATTACTCAAAGCAATTTAAACGAAACCCTGTAACAGCAGGGAAAGATTAAAAAGGGTTTTGGTTAAAAGAAAGTACAATTCACTCACACATAATTCCTGATTTCTGCTAGTCAATAATACCCCTGCTTCCATCCATAGCTCCTCCCCAGTAATAAGAGCGCTCATTTTTCACTTCCCCTCCAAGTTTCTTTCTCCACTTACCCATAAGCTGATGTCTTCTTGAGGATAGAAGGTGGTTGGGCCCCTGGAAGGGGAATGTCCTGTATAAGGATGTTGGAGGGAGCATGCGGCATATCAGGTAAGGGAATACTTTCCACTTCTACATGCTGAGCATTCTGGGCAGGTAGAAAAGGAGAGGAAGAAAAGAAAGAATGGATTACTCCCACAGAAGCTCCTGCACGATCTCATTACCTTTCAGAGTACAGAACACATGGGACTTGCCATCACTTGCCAAAGGTGTCTGTTCTTAGACCATGTTTTCTTGCAGCAAGCCATGAAAGACATTCAGGAAGATGTCAACAGTATAAGCTTTCAACACAAAACACATGCAGTGCACCTACGAAATGCTTTAGTACTTCAGTCAAAACCCAGACAAGCTTACATCTCCCTTTAGACCTTCAGTCTCCAAAGCAAAGAGGCTGTAGACTCAGGCTGGACAGGGCCTCGGGCAACATGGTCTAGTGTGAGGTGTCCCTGCTAATGGCAAGGCAGTTGGAACTACATGATGTTAAGGTCCTTTCCAACCCAAACCAGTCTATGATTCTATGCCTGTATTTAAGTATCCAGAAGGCATGAATTACAGGCTGCTGCATATTCCAAAGGGGAAAAAAAATTAAATTAAAAAAAGTCTTACAAATACTTGCACTTGGACAACATTATGTTCTCCAATATGGTAGGGAAGAACATCAAATAAAGCTCTCTAAAAGAATGCAAAAAATTCTCATTAATTCCAGCAACAGCCCTCACAGAAATTCACAGAAATATCAGCTGCACACTCACAGCCTGGCTCTCTAATATGGAAAAAAAATTCTGACATGATTTATTTTTAGCATAAATCTTTTCCCCCATAATATCAGACACAGACTTGACTATCCCCATGCTGCTCTCACTAAAATGCTGTAACTGGAAATGCTATGCAAGTAAGTACTTAGTATGAGCCACATAACATATACTCTGGTCTTATAATATAAAAGTTTCTCCTTTGTAACTGTTGCACCTAAGAAACAGGTAAAGAAAAGAATATACACTACCACAGTTACAAGCCTGAAATACAACAAGCATTACCTTGACAGCATCAAAATACTGGCTGAGTTGTGATCTCTTCTGCTCATACTCTACTTCCAACTTGCGCAGTTCTTTGTAGATGTCAGGATTTTCCTTCTCGTAGAGCCGCAAGATACGCTCGAAAGTCTCACGGAGTTTTTTGCGTTTATCCTTCAGCACTTTTTCGTTAAGTTGTGGCTGCTGTACTGGATTAAACTCTAATCCAAGACAGAAAAAAAACACCCCAAAATTCCTTAGTTACTCTACTGCACAACTGTGATTAATTAAACATCTTCAAAGGGAAGTACAAGGACTGTAGTGACAGGACACGGGGAAATAGGTTTAAGCTTAAAAAGGGAAGTTCAGGTTAGATATAAGGCAGTTCTTTACTGTGAGGGTGGTGAGAAAGTGGCACAGGTTGCCCAAGGAAATGGTGAATGCTCCATCTCTGTCAGTGTTCAAGGCCAGGCTGGAGAGAGCCTTGGTGACATGGTCCAGCAGAAGGTGTCCCTGTCCATGGCAGGGCAGCTGGAACTAGATGATTTTAAGGTCCTTTCTAACCCAAACCATTCTATGATTCTACAAAGCAAACTTCCAATACCTGTTTTTAAGGAAGTCTTCAGCTTTATGACAATCCTCTGCTTCAACTCCAAGCTACTATCACACACACTACTCCTTTTTATCAGCCATCTTCTTGGGGGGGGGGGAGGGGGAGGGGAGGAGTCATCTTTGATGGCGCCACATCACCTCAAATCACATCAATGTCCAATTACTCATAAAACTGTCACTTCTAACAGGAAAGGAAAAAAGTTACTCTATCATAATCTTTCAGTCATCCCATGAAACTGTGTTATTTGCCTACATAAACCACCACCTAAGTCCTATACCTGGTATATACACTCACCCATCTCATCCAATTTTTCCATGTCCCGAATAATCTGCTTTGGATCTTTCATCTTCAATACAGCTGCTCGTACCATCATTCGCTGCTTTTTGTTCTGAGAAGATCAGAGATCGAGCACATCAGAAAAGCAGCACAGGAAAAAAGAGAGAAAGAACATTTGTACCAAATACTCCCTCTTAGTATGTCCAGTCTGCAGAAAAAAAGGTGCCTCAAAATGCCCTGAAAATATTAACCAGGGCACAAGTCAGCAGCAAAGGTAATTAAAGCTTCCAGGAATTTAAATCCCACTATCTTGCCATTTGCAAATGTTTCTAGAATTCATTCATTCAAAACCACATACAATCAACAAGATAACAAGTATCTAAAGGAATGCAGTAAAAGACATTAAAGTATGTGAGTCTGGGGTGGTTTATTTGTTGGGGTTTGTCTTTTTTTTAATATCTAAGTTCTTACAATAATGTTTCAAAAAGCTGTAATCATTACAAGTTAAAAAATAGTAGATGATGAGATATGGTTACTCAAAAGAAGATTTCTGTTTTCTTAAACTGCTTGTTTGAACAGTATATTCCAAAGTCAATCTTAGGAAATCAACCAAAACATCTGTAGTCTATCCATCAACCACAATCACAAACATGGTACACAGTAAGCAGAATGCCAAGTAAATGTTCCTGATCTCTTTTATTTACCTTCTTTAGTTCCCTTTTCCGAGCTTCCTTCCCTAGAGAGGAGGGGGAAAAGAAAGAAAATAACTTGAGAAAAAATCATGAAGAACCTTTCCTTCCTCAAGACTAGCGCTGTGTATCAACTGTTCAGTCATTTTGCGAAGACTGCAAGACTGCAACTGTTTAATTCATCTTCCCAGCAAGAGAGAAATACAGCATGAAATAGACTTCTATTTCATGTGTGTTATACAGAAACTAAAGGAGATGTAGGAGCCTTCACATCTCCAGAAGCAGGGGTGTTTCTACACAAAGAAAGAATAATAAGCAGGAAAAGTCAACAGTGTTGTGTGCAGCCATTAAAAGATTTCTGCCCAGAAGCTGAAGCAGAGTTAACAACAATGAACTTTCAAAATATGTAGGCTTTGAGCATCCGTCCGAAACAAAGCATATTCACCATGAAGTCTGGATGTTTTACCTGCTTAGCATTGGTAACACCTGGCATGTTACCAAAAAACAGTTAGCCAACTCCCTCATGCAAAATTTGCCATGCTCTTCAAATTCTAGCTTCAGACAGATCAACTGTGTCCTAAGTAGCAGCCTGCAGTTTAGCCAACAGCTAAGTACAAAGTCCTTTGAACACTGACAACCATAGTATATAAATACAGAGAAGCAGCAGCATGAAGCAAGCAGCCTTCTCAAGGAGTTTTTCCACCAGCCAAAACCCAGATAATATTTTTCAAGTTAGGGAAACTCAGTTCTGATTCACAAGTGAGGACCTTATCCTCAGAGAAAGCTTTTCATCTGCCTCCTAAGGACTCTTTGCCCCCCATTCCCATAAGCTTTTACTGATACTTACGCGCCTGATCTGTGGGATTCATAAACTTCCCACTCTTGGTGGATGATGTAGATCTCCGCCCCATTTTGATCTTTTTATTTCTGCCTAAAAAAACAATTAAAAAGAGGGAGAGACCTGGAAAAGATAACATGGTTTCAGTGCCTATGCAACAGTAGCTTGAGTACTCTTAAATCTCTTTCTCTGTATCAGCAGGTTGCTCCCTCGAAAACCTCAAACCCTACTACTAGCTCAGGCATTTACAAGAAAAATTACACAAAATTAGTTAGAGTAGTGCTTAGTTACAGTTAAGCACCTACTTACTACTACTTTACTAAATATCTATTTTAAACTAATCAAGTAGTTATTATACACCCGAAGACTCAAAGAAGCTTCTTACATACACTATTGAGGGGCACAGTGAAAACACGCTCTATTTTTATAAGAGCACTATAAGAGCCCTTTTAGCTTTTCATTTACTTTCATGAGAGCTCTCCAATGTTTACCTTCCCATTCTTCTCTATTTCAGATGCTTCCCACAAATTTCCTCCCTTCTTCAAGACTTTTACGCTGTCCTTGATTTCTCTCCCAAGCACCCACCATGTCCATCAGCAAATGTTCTACAGACATCCATGTCATCTCCTCCCCATATGCTGTTGCTATACAACTGTCCTTACGCTTTCTGGATCTATCAGTATTATTTCAAACTGTGTTATGAGGATCAGGAGGAAAGGTGATTCTGGGAAGAATTATTTCCTGTCTTCAGACATTTCTTCAGTTTACAGACAGATCTCAACAGATTCCACCCCCAAAATCTAAAACACCTCTGAAATTTGGGAGTTGGTGGAATGCAGCTTTCTAGTCACCATACTGAATCTAAATAGATTATGACCATAATGAAAGTATTCACAAGCTTAGTCCAAAGTTCTCTGCAGGCTCACTGCAGTCATCATGTGCACCCTTCTGCCTCAACGACAGCAGATGCCGTTTTCAAGCCACTAAACAATATGCCTGCCCTTACCCCTTAAAAAGAAATGTAAGCACTGTGCCTCATTTAGTGCATCAAGGCCTCACAAGAAAGGGCTGCTAGCAAGCTCCAAGAACTGATCACATTCAGTGCTCTGACTAGTAAAAACCTACAGAGCTCTGCTCATGGCTCCTACTACAAGGCTGTGTGCAGTTGCCTGGCTGCAAGAGCACCCCACGGTGGGAAACTTGCCAGAAAGCAGTAGGAGTTATACCTGTACCCTGTATTTCCCGCATTTCTAACATTTAAAGGCTAAAGGTGAAGAGCATGAACTTCTGAAATCTCGATCCCTAATCCTTTTAGGATACAGAGCAAAGAGCTTCAATACAGCAATTTAACAGCCGAAAAAGAAACACTCAAACACACACACACAAAAAAAAAACCAAAAAAACAAAACAAAAAAGAACACCACTGAATTTATGAATTTGGGGGTGCAGAGAGGAACGAGGCAGTAAACCTCCCATGAGGCACAAGAAAGCCTCCCCTCCTCCTCCGACGGAGGAAAAAAGGCGGTAGCGCAAACCGTCACTTTCCTCTCGCTTCCTGCTTCCTTCTTCCTCCTCCTCCTCCTCCTCCTCCTCCTCCCCAGCCCAGCACCGTCCCGATTCTCTCACCCCTCCGGCCGGCGCGGCTCCGTTCCGCTGCAGCGGCCTCTATCACCGGCCCGCTCCTTGCCGCCGCGGCCCCACCGCCATCTTGAACCGGGACCGAGCGGCGCGCCAGCCGTAAAGCACGACTACAGCTCCGCGCCGCGCGGACCCGCGCTCCGGAAGCGGAACCTTTCACACGCCATCCGCAGCTCGATGATTCTGCGGCTCCATGGTTGGGCCGGGGCAGGGCAGGGGGCGGGATCGGGGGGAGGGGATCGTGTTAGCGGCGGAGGCCGTTGGGTCTTTGAGGCCGTGGATTGGGAGTGGGGGCGGGAATGGGGATGGGGGACTCCCTGCCCGCTGCGCCGGATTCTGGGAGCGGGTCAAGGGAGAGCTATGGGGGAAAGATGCTACGCAGCTGCTAGGTATATTACGGGGACGGGGGGGTGGCCGTGGTCGTTGCGGCGCTTTTCCCCCCTGCTCTGCTGAGGAGACCCTACGGAATGCCTCCCTGTTGTGAAACAAGGCAGAGCTGGGAGGTGTGCGAGGAGCGTCTGAGGAATAAAGCCAAAGTGCCGAGGGAGCAGTTCCTCATATCTCGTGTGTTCTGTGCGTTTCGTGTTGGGTTTGGCCTGAAGGCAGTGCTGCTGCATCCTCCTGTTGGGCTCATGTGCCAGCTGCTGTTTGAAGGGACTGTTGGAGCCAAGTCGCTGGATGACGGTCATCGGGCTGTACTGAGAACAGGAGAGGTGGTCTGGTCCCAGCAGGGACCACAGAGGCTAATCTGTTAGTTATCGTTTCCTGCAGCATTCCCTGTGGTAAAGTGATGATCAGTTTACACTGGTGAGCACTGGGTAAGAGCTGTTCTGCCTTGTTGCCCAAAGTGCTACTCCCAGCAAAATCTCCTGGCACATGAAGAACCAGGATAAAGATACGTGATTTCTTCCATTCCCAATGACACCACTGTGAATAAGGAGGGGACAAACAACAAAGCATGGGTGCAGGTTTAAAGAATTAACATGCCAAGGGGAGGTGTAGGAAAGGCATTTTTCCCTGCACAGATACACCAGGGTGCGGAGGTGATCTGATCTCTGAGCAGGATTTGTAGCCCCCCTGTAGACCCACTGGTGAATGTGCCATGCAACACAATGTTGCTGAACTCTCAAATAATAGAGGCTCAGCTGGCAAACTTGGAACTTTATGGAGGATCATTGCTGGATGGGTAAAAGCAAGGTTATAAGCTATGTCTGGCATTAACACCAGCATTACTCACAACCTGCACAGAGTCCAGAAACATCCAAAGAGCCAGGGCTCCAGGAGCTCTCAGTGCCTGGGGAGCCTTACTAGCCATGTATATAGCAGAGTCTTCCCCTCCTTGTGCCTCTTTGGCCTGTTCTTTTATACTGTTCTTGTTACCAGAAAGACTTCACTGTAGTGCAGAGTTTGGTTGCAACCACACAGTGTTTCTACACAGGTTTGAAAGCATCTTAGTCTGGTTTTGGCTTGTTTACAGTTTATTTTCTTCTTTAGGGCTGTTCTTGAAACACACATATTATACAATTTTAATTCTTAATCTTTTGTCCAGAAGAATAGACCATGCAGAAGGAGAATGCTTGAGGCAGTGTGATGGGAATGCTACATACATCCCTGACATGCACGATGTCACTGGAGGGAGGGACAGCTGAGGCTTTGAAGATTGCCCACTCCTCACAAGGCTCAGGGTCTTCTGTCATGACAATACTGGGCTCAGTGGTACTGCATCAACCCTAAGACACTGCTTTCTCTCAGCAGTGTCTGCTGACTTGGAGGACAATAGTCCTCCCACATTTTTTACTTGGCACTTCTGTCACACCAAGAGGCAGCTCCAGGAAGTCTCAAGAACAGCTCTGCAAGTCCAGGAGAAACATCAGCAAACTGGTTATGACATTTTTGGGGGACAAATGCAAGACTGGTCAGAGGGCTAGAAAGGGCAGGAACTGCCTCTTATTTTGTAGGACAGAGTTCCAGTAACCGAGTAGATATAGAGCTAATCTGTTCCTGCTCCTGCTCCACTGGGTGCTCTCCCTTGCCTCTAGCCAGTTAAATGCATGCTGCACTCAGTTCAAGGATGTAACAGTAATGCAAGTAAATCCCATTGATTGTCTTATTGCTAGAGTTGGGGAAGGAGTTTGGGAAAGTCCCAAGCTGATTGGCAGGGTTTTTACCTCAAAACCATCTTGTTGTGGCTGGATGTTGCCATACGCCTTTATGAAGTCAGAGGCGGCTCTCCTAGGTGACGGGAGATGCTGGCCCAGCCGCAGAGGGACAGGCTGCTTCCCACCAGCCTCTAACATCTTCAACATCTTCCAACATCTCATGAGCATGAGGACATCTGCCACACCTGCTGTTGTGGGAAAGCCAGAATTCCTTTAAGTCCACCAGGAGCAAGAAGTGAGTAGATAATGTGTATCTTTATGTTCCTCATTATGTGTTCCGCTTCCTGACACCGCTTAGAATTTGTTTTCAAGAAAATGTCAGCAAACTGCCTGTCAAGTACAACAGATTTGTTTTATTTGACTCTGCTATTTTTATTCAGCAATGATTGTCAATCTTATAAAGATATGTAATGAGGTGATGGTTTTTATTCCTAAATTAGAATGTGCATTTGTACATAGGAAGTCAGCAGAAGCCAGGAACTCCTGCCTCTCCAATGCCCAAACGTCACTGTTCTGCTGATTGGCAGTCTTTTGCCACTAAGCAAGTACCTCTAAACTGAGTGCCACTTGTGTCAGGAGATAGATGTCACATTTTGGAGAAATGATGCCTCAGGTCACCATGTCATCCACCATGATGCCTCGTGCAAGCCAGTGGATTCTGCCTCCTCTGAATTGCATCTCTTGGCCCACATTGCCCAATTCATGGCTTGTGCTGGTCCCAGTTTGTCAGTCTCTGCTATCCATCCATACTCCTGAACCCTGTTTTTTCTTCCTGAGAGCTGGCAGAGCTGCTTGATAGCCAGCAGCTGGCTGCATTGGCATCTAGTGGCTTGTGAACACAAAAGCAAAGAGGAGTCAGAAAAGATGATCAAAGTGGGAACAGTGGGGGGAAAGGAGGAAAACACAACAAAAAAACAAAACCCAGAATGGAAGTGTTATGACGTCAATGTAGAGTTTCCCTGCTGTAATATCACCCATCTCTCTACTTTCACAGGCACAATCTGGCTATTAATATAATGCATAATATTGGTAATATTGAATATTAACAAACATGTATGAATCTGGATATGCTTTAAGTGTGGAGGAAGCTGATACCAAAAATGGATCCTATACACAATCCTACTAGATTAGTCTATCATGGCTATAAAAATAAATTGGATCTATAATGAAGATTTTAATCTTTTTCCATTAATTGGTGAAAGATGTTTTTTCAGACAGAACATAAAAAACCTCAAACAAACCATGTACAGGAAAAAGAGGTTTTACAATACTCAGGTGCATTTTTATTAATTCTTTTATTTTTTTTTTTCTTTTTCCAAAGATCAAAGCAAAAAAAAAGCAAACCACAGCAAATCTGAGCAGGAGGCTGCAAATCTTGTTCCTGCTTTCAACTTTGTTCTTTTAAAATCTGAAAAATAAGGACATTTGGTAGCATATTGTGAAATGGAGAATCTGAGCATGTTGTTGATAGTCCCACACTGGTGAAACTTGAAAATAAAGCACTTGGTGCATTAATAGGGCTGTAATCCTGCAGACACTTGTATATGTTTAGCATCCCATTTCAATCAACAAAGCAGCAACTGTGCACTGATATAGTTACCTGTGGGTTGGCAGGAGCAGGGCAGTGCTGAGAATAAGAGGTCATTCACAGCCTGCAACACTACAGATGGTTTCTCTCAGTTGTGTGGCAAGATTGTGTGTGTTTGCTTGTAGGCTCATGCTTCTCTTACCTGATAATCTACTGGAATTAGAGTTTATTTAAAGATCTCTGTCTAGCTTCTTAGGCAGGGATGGGACAGGAAATAGCAGCTAAGTATGCTTCAGCTAGTCCTTGTAAGCAGTTCGACAAACATGGAATTGAGCCTACCAGATTTAGCACTAATCCGCACTATGAGTTTGGCAGACAGACATCCTGATGATGATGTGGACTGGCTTGTTGAAATTGTTTTCTCCCACCATATTGTCATCTTTGATACAGAAACACAGTAGAAGAAAAATCACACCTTCTCACCGCTACTACTCCAGCAGTGAGGAGTATTGTCACAACTGCAAGTTACAGTTCAAGGTTATCTACAATGCACTCCAGAAAATAGCTGAAGAAAAGGTGCAACACATATTTGAAGTGCGACCTCATAGAAGCACCTATAAGCCAGTCCTTATTAATATATTTCAGTGCCAATTCCCTAGTCTCTTGCTCTGTTGCCACTAATAAGAAAAAAAGCTATCAGTAGTTCATTTACTGTAATGCATCAAAAAGGCTTATGTGGGCATAGTTGCTGCAGCCACTCTCGCAGCAGGAGAGAGAACTCTGACTTCATTCACTGAACCTGCTGTCTCACCAAAGAAGTCACTTCATGTATGGCATGCTGATACTTTTCCGAGGCTGCTTTAAACTCTGCCAGGTGCTTCTCATAGCTTCTCACAGCTGCCAGAAGCTGATTTCTTTCCACGGCTCCCAGGATGGCATGGAGAATCATTTCAATGCCGAGCCCAAGAATAGTGATGCTGATTCCCCCAAGAACAGATGCCCCAATCTGCGCAAGGAGACTGATGACCTTGCTCACAGTGAGCGTTAAAAAATTGGAGCTGAGAAGTTTGATAGCTACCATCCCAGCTGTTGAAGTTGCTTCTCCAAGAACAATGGAAAAAACTTTTTGGGCTATTGCTATTTTCTCCAACTCGGGCTCTTTGATGTCATACAGCTTCTGGTACAGCACAGGCTCTAGCTTTTCCTTCATGTCACTATCAATCTTCTGTACCTGATGCTGAATCTCACTCATTGCTTGGATGATAATGTCACAATTTTCCTTGACTGTGCTGTTCTCTCTCATCCGAATGTGGGTAATGGTACAGCCCAGGTGTTCATTCAGCACTCTTGCCAGCTCATTTGTTGCACGGAAATTTGTGGACATGCAGTCAAGTAATTCCTGGTGCAGATAGATCAATTCTTGCCTTCTCTTGGGGTTGTCTGGGTAAAGGAGGTCACTCAGCGCCATTCTTCAGATTAAACTGCTTCAAGAGGGAAAAGAAATATGTTACTCTCTTCAACACCCGTAACCATAGCCCTTACAGAGCAGTGAAGTGTGCTTTGTCTCTGCCTTACTGGTTCTTTTTATACTCAGTAATTCAAATCCCAAGGCATAGCTTGTAAATATAGAAATCTTAATTCTTCAGATCTAAAGATCTTTGGATCTTTAACCAAATGATTGGAAATGGACCTTATAGGCATGGAATATACTTGGAGCAATAAAAATAGCTAACAAATAAGCAATTAGCAGATTGGTAAAATAAACATGGGTCATTCTTCCCCTTAGAAACTGAAGATGGTAGAAGCTGAACTAGTTCACTAAAAACTAGAACAGTCTCATTTAATCAGCAGAATCTAAAATAAGCTGTGCAAAGGAAAGGCCTGTTCTAGATAGACCTCTGTATTAGCCTATTTTTCTATTTTTATTCTTTTTTTTCAGTTAGTGGCATCTGATTTTTATGATGACTGGTGGAGTGGGCACAATCTTTATTACCATCAGGGTGTTTTATGCCAGTGTAGCTTATTTCTGCTCACATTCAAGAGAAAATCTTAGCATATAAGCCATCTGTTCTTATACTTATAAATTCACATTTGGTAATTCATAAAAAATAGTAACAATATCTTATGATAAACCCATCCCAACCTATATCACCTAACACACATCTCGCACTGTATTTCCTTCCCTGATATTTAGCCCCTGTTCCCTCATTGTTTATTCACCTCCCTAATGCTGTAATCAATTCACCATTGTTTTGTCACTTGTCAACATCGAACACTGCAGACAGCACCTGATGTTCAGCATGCCATGGAAGCACCTACTGAAGCAAGATGCCTGTGCTGGCAGATGGCGTTGGAGCAGCAAGCACTGGCTTGCAGGGAGAGCCCTGCTTGCGCTGCCACACTCCCTCTATTCCCAGAGTGTCCTGGATGAAGCCAGTATCAGCAGATGCCCACCAATCTCTTAAGACAGACTGAGCAGAATCCAACTCTCCCTTATCAATGTACAGACCAAAGCACAAAACTTAACTAGTTTGATTCCTTTCCCTGCAAACACTTGTGTCTAGGCCTTGTGGTCATCATTCTCTGAGCTGTCACTGGTTTGCCAGCAAAAGAGCATTTTTCTTCATTACTTTCATGTTAATATACAGAGTCCAAAGTGACTGAATTACCTGTGATCATGGAGTCATTCCTCATGCCATTTCCCTTTATCCATCACCAGCTGCAAAGCAATCATGCTTTAGCATGATTTTGACTTGAATGTGTATGTTTTACTTTGCAACAGGGACATACTGAATGAGCAGGATGACTCATTTCTTTGATGGTAATTCTTTTTTCTCAGCCTTCTTATTACAAATCTGGGACACTTTTTTGCAGTGCTTCACATATTTCCAAGATAAACCTCCTCTTGCTGTTAGTGCCCCCATATCATAGTTATAACTTCAAATAGGTATGTGTAGGGGACTAGCTAGATTTTTATTCTTAAAATGATATTTTTATGTCATTTTGGTCCTTTGTAGTTTTTGCATTATCTGCTGACTGTAAACCGTCTGACAGTGACTCAGCTGTATTTTACTAAACACACCCTCCCCCACAAGATCCATGTAGAAAACCAGAATGATTTCAACAGTTCTCCAGCCAGCTTTTAGTCTCTGTTGAAATACAAGTCAGACTGAAGATAATTTTTTCCACAATATTTTACACAGTGCTGTACATTTGTTTCAACCACTTACCTTGTAGCTCTGTCAGGAGAATGAACGCTTTAACACATTTTTCTTCTTCTTCAAGCTAGAGGGAGCAAAGTAAACGTACAAGAAAGGTTTGTGATTTTCAGGAAACATAAAGCCATGTCAGTGCAAGATATGATTTCATACTGGTCCTGCCTCAGGGATGTTGCTGACTTGCTCTCTGACTCAGTGTAGTATTAGATCCTTTCTGCTTGAGTGATGCTTTGTTGAAAGGTCATTTGATTTACCTTATTTGTAGAAACTGAGAAGATAAGATGTTCTAAGAGGAATAGGACTTCAACAAATATTTAACGTACTTGACAGGTGTGGAGGAGACTTTTTAGCATCTATTCTTTATGCATAATTATTTCAGCTTCCTATAAATGCTCTAGATTTTATGTCTTAATACTAAAACCACCTTTTACTGTTCACATTAGCATGCGATAATTTTTATATTTGCTTTCTAGAGTTAGGAAGGCCACATATATTTCTGTATTTCTGACTATTTCTCCAGCTCCACAGAGTTTCTTACCTGAAGCTTTTCTAATTAAACATTTAGACTGCCTACCTGATTTTGTCTGAGTGCTCCTTCAATCAGCTGAAATGTGTATGGGACAGTGACTTCATCCTCTTTCCCGTGTGTTCCTCTGGTGGTTTCCAGCAGCATGTGATGAGTTAGGGATCCAGAGGCTGGGCTTCACTTCAGTCCTGTTGCCTGCCTGCTCATCGTTAATTCTATTGTGTGGTGTTTACCCAGATTCATCTCATTTTCTTACTCCTGCCCCCTTCTGATTTTAACAGATTTCAGTTTATTTAATGCTAGTTCCCAATTGTTAGATTCTCCAAAAGCCTTCTGTTTCTGGAGATAATAGGTACAGTGTGAATCCTCCTGCCTACTACAAAGGTACCAGCACAGGTACCTTTAGCCATGGCTGAAAGGGGATGATATCACCCTTCTTTGCTGCAGTTTGCCAGGTCCTCTGCTCTGATGCCCTGAGAATGGAAGTTGTGTGGAGCCCTAGAGTCAGCTCTGGCTGAACAGCAGTGGAGGCTAAAGTCAATTGCGCCATTCCACACAATTTCAGACCACTTTTACCATAGAAAGGGAAAGAAGGAAGAGACAGAGGGCTGAGCTGAGCACTGAGAGAAAATTCTTAAGAAGTATGAAGTGAGATGGGAAATTTCAACTGCTTGGACACATCTAACCACAACGATAGCTGATGAATCACATTTTTTGCAACCAGGCTGGCTTTCCAGGGCTCTGGCACAAGCAAAGGCAACAGCAGGAGCAGTGCTTAGCCACATGATGTCCCAGGACTATACCTGCAGTTGGCCTTGGGAGAACTCTTAGGTGCAAGCATAAGGACATAACTTCCCTTGCAGTCAAAATAGTTGCAAGGTGGGAGCCCAAGCAAAGCAATGTTTTGTGCTTCCACCTGTCAAAGGATGCTTGCAGCATCTAGCTGCTGTATGAACTGACAGATATGGGTCACTTCACAGGAAATTGGAGCCTGACAAAACATTGTATTACTCAGTCCTCAGACTCTTGTCCCTTGAATGTACATGTCTGATGCATTTGATTTTGCTGTATCTATTCCCCACTCCCAACAGTATGAATTTAATTCTGCATAGATCCACCAGACCTCATAGCAGCCTTCCAGTATCTGAAGGGGGCCTCTAAGGATGCTGGGGAGGGACTCTTCATTAGCGACTGCTGTGATAGGACAAGGGGTAATGAGTTAAAACTTAAACAGGGGAAGTTCAGATTAGATATAAGGAAGAAGTTCTTTACTGTAAGGGTGGTGAGGCACTGGAATGGGTTGCCCA